>MAVT02001687.1:0-10560 GCA_001702395.2 Diaporthe helianthi
ACCTTAGATAAGGTAACTATATTCTATTATTTAGATATATAGCTCTAATAGCTTTGTAGTAATATTATAAAGATAAATAAATAAGTTTATCTCTATATTAGGGTAGTCCTTTACTTAAAACTAAATCTATTAAGTATAAAGATATTTAATATATTCCTAGAGATACTAAGAGAGTTTAAGCTAGAATCTTGATATATTCTAATTTTTAAGAACCTTAAAGTTAAAGTTAAAAATATCATAAAGTATTATATTAGAAAGGTAGATACTACTAAGTTATCTAAGCTTAAAAACAAGCTTTACTAAATAAAACTAGAAAATACCCTCATTATAAAGATAGAAGATAGTTAAATTAACTTACTTAAAAAGCACTATAATTATAAGTCTTTTAACCTTATACTTAAGAGGGATATTAAATATATATAAGTATTTAGTTTTATAGTTATTATATATTATATGTATATAATTAAGGGTCTTATATAACTATATAATATTTAAGTAATACTTTAGCTAGTTTAAAAAAAGGAACTTAAAAGATAAGCGACTTAAAAGAGGTTTGTTAGAAGTAAAACTTATAATTTTATTATTTACTAAATAACAAAAATATACTAAGCTAGTTACTTATTATATTATAGTACTAAACGTTAAATAATAAAATTTTATTTAAAGATAATTTATTCAATTTATAATATTAACTTAATATATTATTATATTACTTTAAGGTCTTAAAAACACTTTTATTAACGTATTTTCTATAAATTAAGTATTTTAACTTCTATAATAGTTTAAGCTTGAACTATAATTTAATTTTAAGTTAAAAGCTAAGTTAATTCTTTAAGCTGTAAATAAGCTTCCTTATATAATATACCTTAAGTAAAACTTTGCTATTTTTCTTAGTTTTAAGATTTAATATCCTTTAAGTATTTTCTTATTCTATAATAAAGATAATATTTATATGTAAAGTAAACGTTATAAAACTACATATTTAGCTACTTTACTTAATTAATTAGATTTACACTTATATTTATATAATAAACGTTCTTCTTTAAAATAAGTAGCTATATATAAATTTTACTTATTTTACTCTTATCCTTAGCTTACTAGGATATTAAAATTAAAAAGTACGAAAAATATATTAAAAAAATATTAATAGTATACAAAGTTTACAATAATTAAAAAAATATATTAACTATTAAGTTAAAGTTATTTTTAATACTTATAACCTTAATATCTTATATATTATTAAATTTTCAGTATAAAAATACTTTAATTATTAAAAAGGAAGTACTTTATATTTAAAATATTACGAAATATAGTTTACTATAACATTCTACTATATTATAATTTTTTAATATAGTAACTTACTACTAAGGCCTTATTTTATAATGTGTTAGTATATAACTCTTTTCTTTTTTTCCCTACTTAGTTACTTAATGTATATTACTTAATAACGTTTAATCAAGCTTTAAAAGTCTTTTCTCATTACTTGTATTAAAGAACGAAAGAGTAAAATAGGTAGGCTTATCACTGTATGTTTTAATATAAATTTATAAGGTCGACGTACACAGGACGCGTAAGTCTTAATCGTCGACATCGTCGCGTACAAAAGGGGAGTGCGGCTGTCATGACGAAGAAGAGCCTGGGTGGGCGTCTTTGTTGCTAGGCGGGGCCTCGCTGGGTCCTCTGAATCCCAAATTTGGCTATGCGGGCGGGGGTCCCTCCCTATAGAGGGCTCGATATCGTCATGCGGCGCAGCCTTGCAAGCTAGTAAAAAAGTCTAATCGTAGGGCCGATCCAACACGAATTAGCAATGCGCTCAGCCGCTCGTGTCTTCCGGCGCCACCCGTGCCCACAATCTTGGACCGTTTCTGGTCTGAGCAAGGGAAAGAAAGGACCCAGGAGATCTGCTGGTCCGCGTGCATCATGCACAACATTTGTGGGCTTCGCTCAAGTGATTCCAGTGTGCAGGGCGTGCCAGAATGTTGGACGGAGCCCGCCGTCGCCCAGGAATGGGGCACGGTGGAGGTGACGCTGCGATCTTCAACTCGCCTATCTGAGGTTGCAGTACCTCCATTCCACAGAAGGATGGATCAATCTCGGTCCGTCACTGGAGATCAACAGGTACTGTGTAGAACAGGTCAGGCAGGCTGGCAGCAGGGTCCTAACGGCCACGGTGACTTAGTGATCTGCAACTGCCCCTGCGCAAGTGCCTGGCCAAGTTGCAGGTTGGCGCGGCTGAAAATCTCTGACAGAATGGCGCACGCCACTGCACAGTACGACGTCTGTGGCGTCTGCCGAGCCGCCCAGGTCTTCATACAGCGTTGGACATACATGCGGGAATCTAGAGGAGTACTGAAGTGCTGGATATCATCGGCGGGCCGGCTGGTTCAATGTTGGTGGTATTCTAGTAGACCGTCGAGGTGCCATTTTCTTTTAAAGGCTCGGGGGGACAAGTTACAAGTTACAACCCTCTCTGGTACTAGTTGACCGGAGCCAATTCCAGGCCGAACTACACATGTACTTCATTTACTCCGTACTGTGTACTTAAGTACCCAGGTGCCCAGGTAGGTATCCTCCCATCTCCATCTCCCAGGATACTGTAGCCATTAAAACTGGGACCCTACCTACCTACCTCCGTACTTAAGTAGGTACTCTAGATGTTACCTAGGTAGAATCAAGTGGAGTCTGACACGGCAATCCGTCATCATTTTCAAATGTTGTAGATGAATAACAGAACAGTTGACACAGCACGCACTTTGAAGACCTCAATAAGTGATGAGACTCACGTGCTTGCTACAGATAGAATGGGTGGCCCAGTCACCCTGCAGGCATATCCTTGTTCCCAAAACGGGAAGAAATGGCAAGCCTTCACTCACACGTGCACAAGGCCCTTCTAAATTTTTGACCACCGCCGTTGTTGTTCAATGCTGTCCCTACGGGGCGCTATGTCCCCTCTGTTGTTCCCTCTGTTGTTCCCTCTGTGCACTCGAGCTGCTTGTGTTGTAACAGCCATGTCAATAAGAGACAGCACGAGCAGCGCCCCAACATCAGCGTTCCTAGGCCAGCCGCCTAACAATATTGACGACTACCACATCATCCATGGCATATTCCGCTACTATGGCTTGTATACAGCCAACGCAAGTCTGGGTTACACACCCGCCTATGCCACCCCTGCCAAGTTCACGCACGACTCTAAGCAGCCAGCCATCATTGCTGGCATGGTCGTAGTGATCATTGTCATTGTCGCTTCTACCGCCACCAGGCTCGCCCTCAGGGCCTTCAAGCCATCGCTCCACTTTGGCTGGGACGACTGGACTGTCCTGCTTGCAGCTGTAAAGCCCCCTCTTTCCCCTGGGCAGACAGTCAGTTCAATGTTTGTAGACAGGCACAAGTGAAAGACCAACCTCTCTGTCCACAACATATTAACTACGTCTATAGTGCGTGGCCGTTACATATCCTATTTATCAGATTGTCATGATCAACAGCGGAGGCGGAGGCCTTCATACGTGGGACGTGACGTACTCTCGATTCCAAGTGTTCTGGTACTACGGCACCGTATCCCAGCTCACCTACTACGTCTCGGTGGGACTCATCAAGATGTCCATCACCCTGTCCATCCGCCGCCTGGTCGAAAAATCACACGCACGGTGGAAGCCACTAACGGCAGACATGTTCATTGCCACGCTGATTGCATATATCCTACTTGCCGTTATCTGGTCCGTCTTCTCATGCACCGACCGACCAGCGGCGTCGTTCAGTATCCGCTATGCTGGGACCCTAGCTGCTCCGGCCACCTGCGGCAACGTCTATGCTCGCGCCTGGACCCTGAGCATCATACATGTGGTGCAACAGGTAGTACTGCTCTCCAGCCCAGTTGTCATCCTCTGGACCGTGCGTATGGACGCGTTCAAGAAGGCTCGCCTGTTCACCATCTGGATCGCCGGCGCCATCAGCGTCCTTGGCGGCTTGCTCCGCCAGACCCAGTCGGCCGAGGAGTATGCATCCGACATAATGTGGAACTATACAAGCATCCTGACCTGGACCAGCCTCGATCTCTGCATGGGCCTCGTTACGGCCAACCTGCCCGTCATGGATGCTTTCATATTCGGGTCCTGGGTTGGCTCAACGACGGCGCATGGCCCCGCAGCATTCATCTCGGAGCCTTCCGGCCAGGATCTCGAGGATTCCAAGCCAGGTCGGGCGACCCTGAGGGCTGCACCCAACACGAGTGTGGCGGGGCTGAGCGAAGACGATAACCGTAACCCTTCGACCGAGAACATCATCCGCGTTGACCATGAGGTTGAACTGTCCCACATGCCGGCTGACTCTGGCGGTGACAGCAGTAGGGACAGTCCTGTACGCACGTGCAGTATCAGCAGCCGGGGAGTGAGTAGAGGCAGGAAATCGGGCGATAGGAGACGGAGTGTTTGATCTAGCCGGTTGGTCATGCTCCCACGGGCGGAAAATTCACGCAAAATTCACGCAAAAGCTATCGGACGTGAGCGGTTGTTTCTCAGGTCATTCTTGGTTTATCTACCGCGAGCGAGCGCAATCCACGGCACACCTGGTCATCCCGAGCCAGTTAAGTTTTCGCTGAAATTGAGCAATTGCTACACCCTAATCACACTTTTCGGACGCCGACGTAGAACTCATGGACCGCAACGTCGGGGTCACATATCCTCAGCACTCAGCAGACATGCTCCAGCTTCGGGGGCGCACCATCCCTGGGGCCAAGATCGACCTTGAGGGTGCGGCCAAATAACTCCAGCAGAACTTCAAAGCAGGCCTTTGAGATTGCGGGGTCGTAGCGGCCCTTGCTGAGCTCGTCGCGGATGAAGGCGTGCTGCGCCCAGGCAAACTCGTGGAAGCTAAAGACGACGCCGGCCTCGCGCAGCTTAGCACGAATCAGGTCGCGGCCGGCATCTGGCACATGGGTGTCTTTGAGCCCGAATATTAGGGACACCTCGCCCTTGAGATTGCCAAGGAGGTCGATAGTGTGGATGCTGTCGGGAGAGGGCGCGGTGGCGGAGAGCTCAGGCTTGTCATGGGGGCCCAAGGTGCGAGAATGGACGTCTGTTGCAAAGTAGCAGACTGTAGATGAGACACGGGGGTCCAGCTGTGTATGGCGGTCAGTATCCAACAGGGTCAACACCACGTGTAGGGATCTAGTGGCCTCGGGGGACTACCTAGGTAGGACCCTGATTTGCACCAGTTGACTTACCGCCGCCCGGAGCGCGAGGTGGCCACCAAGACACATTCCTGTGGCCCCAATAAGACCGGTACAAGTCGGAAGGCTCAGAAGGTAGTCCACGGTCCTGTAAGAGTCCTGGTCGTACGATCCCAGCGTCTATCAAAGACACAAAGCATAAAGAAACGTCAGCCGGCGTCCTCCAGCTCTGTGGGAAGGGAGCATGCCTTTTTGACCTTCCAGGCATTGCCCTGATCGGTGCCCGGGACATCGTAAGCCAGCGCTTCAGGGCCGGTAAAATCGTGGTAGGAGCTGGGAGCGGCGACTATGTAGCCCTGGCCGGCAATCTGGCGGGCGAAGCGAGCAACAGGGCCGGTGACCTGGTAAATCTCGCTGAAGAGGAGCACCCCGGGGAAGCGGCTGTGCGGTTGTCAGCGCCCGGTACAAGGTGGCGACGGAACAATCGATCAATCGGCTCATGCCACACGAGAGACGACCGTATCGAGTTGATGGGACAAGGAGAACACGTGCATACGCGCCGGGATACTGCGGGATGGTGGGGTGGAAAACAAAGATTCTCATGGAGCTCTCGACGCCGTCGACGGTCGTCGTCACATCCGCGTGGGACTCTTTGATGAGCATGGTCGCTATGAGGGGTTTTAGATCATCTGTGGATAATTGGTCTTACTTGTCATGAATTGACAAACCTGCCCAAGAATGTCACAGGTGTGAGGGCACTAGGGTGAGGATATTGTGAAGTAACGATGTAGTCACGGGAGAGCCAAGCGGTGGGGGTAGCTCTGGGTGGGGATCCTTGCTGTGGTCCCCGTGACATAAAGTAGCGCTTCTAGCAACTAGATATAGGTAGCAACTAAACATAACCTTAGTCACTCTAATAAAACTTAAAATAAAACTTATTTATTTTATATTTATACTTTAAGAATAATTTCAAACCTAGTTTAAAAGTAAATATTATCTTATAGTAATCTTTAATAGTAACTATTTATATTCTTTAAGTTACTTTACTAAGCTAAAACTGAAGTAAGTATTTTAGAAAGATAATATATATTATGTATTATATGCTTTTAGATAAATATATAAGTTTTCCTATATCGGAAATTCTAAAGCAACGTTCTAATTTACCTTTATAAATATAGTATATAAGCTACTTTAATACTATTTAATATTATATTAAAATATTATCTACTATATAACTTAGCTAAATTACTTAAAACAAATAATACTAAAAAGCTAATATTACCTTATTTAAGGCTTGAGTTTTAATTTTTAATATATATCTTAGATAACCTTAATTAAAAGTACTCCCGCGAATAAACTACGTATAATTTAATACTACACCTATTTATAATAAATAGAAGCTTTAGGTAGATAGATTTATCGATATAAATTAGAATATTGCTATAGAACTTTCTACATAGTAAAACGTACTATATTTATCTTAAAATATATTTTTTATTTTATTTTTCTAAGATACTTACTATAGTTTTAACTTAGGAGAAGAGCTTAAATAGTATAAATAATTCATCTTTAATAACTTTTATCTATAAGATTACTTGAAAGTAATTAAATGAAGTATTTATAAGATAACTTTAGATAAAGTAAGTATATTCTATTAATGTTAACATAGAGTTTCAATAGCTTTATTATAGATAGTAATAGAAAAAAGATAAATAAGTTAGTTGATTTTTATACTAGAATAGGTTTCTAGTTTTAAGAAAAGTTACTAATAATAAAAAAGCTAAAGATATTCTCTTTTAGAAAAATTATAAAAAACGTTAACAAAAGTTTAAATACATTTAGATTATTAAAAAATATATAACTAAAGCCTAAGCCTTAAAATACTAAAAGATTAAATAATATAAAAATAGCTATAGTTATAAAACTAGAGACTTAGTTATAAAGATAGTAGATAGTTAAATTAACTAAGTAAAAAACTATAATTATAAGTTATTTAAACTTATAGTTATTATATCCGTAGGCTAATCGGTTATAGGACGTACTAAGTAGGTCCTTACATTTAGCTAACCTAATTCGCTCTCTAGGCTACTACCTTTTTGTAGCTAGATTATAGCTCTACTACGTTTCTTATACTATTTTTTTTAGATAATACTAGCTTTCAATAAATAAATCTTTACTAATAACCTATACTTTTTACTATAAGTTATAAGGACTATCTTAATACTAAAAAGGGAACTATTAATATATTTATAGTATATATTTAACTAATATAACTAGGTTTTGAAAATTTAAAGTTAAAACATTTAAAGTATTTTTATATATTAAAACATTTACTAAGTTTATTACTATATTTAAAAACGCGATATGTTTAACTTATTAAGTTATTATAGCTCTTATTAAAAACTTTCACTTAAATTTAATTATTATATTTTTATAACTTATATATTTTATTACAGATAGTAAATATTATATTATTTTTAAGTTTATAAAGTGAAGTTTTAACTTTTAAAACTTTAATTAGGTTTTTAAATTAGAATATTCTTTACTAAAGACTTAGTAAATCTATTTTAGAATATTATTTATTAAACTATCATTATTAATCATTTATTATTTAATAGTAAATTAAATTATAAAGTTATAATCTAAATATAGTTATACATTTAATTCTCGTTCTTGTATATTATATTTCAATATATATTTCCATCTTAATCTCTTTAGCGTATTATAATTAGTAAAAGATTTGATATATAATTTTAAACAATGTCGCGCTTCATTAAGTGAAACGTTTTCATGGAGTATAATTAATATCTTAAAGGTTCAAAGTCTACCTTAATATAAATTATATAAGGTATATATTAAATAAATAGCTTTCTACTATAACTAATGTTTATACTAAAGCTAAGAGTAAAGCTCGCGCTTTAGTTTAAAAAGCTTTTACTTATAACCTTATATATAAGTATATAAGTGCGTAATGCGCGTAAGTAAGAATATTAAAGGCACTTGTAAGTACTAATAAAGTTGAAATATAGAGGGATAAATTATATTAAAAACTTTATATGAAAGGGTACCCATTTATATAGCCTATATTTAAAAGTTAATTAGTATTTCTAATTACTAGCATATATTATACTAAGTAGTAAAACCTATTAAGAAGTTAAATCTATTTAAGAGTAAAAGAGATAAAACAATTACTACTAAGATACTAAAATCTATTATAATACTAAAAGCCTTAATATATATATTACTTAATACAGTTTTCATTTTTCCTTATAATATTTATATAAGTTTTAATTTATTAAAGCGTATTTTATTATTATATATTTAAGTAGCCTTATAAGTTTACATTTAATATTCGGTATCTTATATACTTTATAAGTCTTAAGTTTTACTAGTTTTTATTATAAGTTAAGTAATCCTTATTTCTAAATAGTTGTATTTGTAGTAATTCAGCTTTACTAATAAGCAGTAGGAGTTTTATATTAGGTTTATTTTATTATATTTATATAGCAATTAGATAATAAGGTAACCTTATAATTATAGCTATAATAGTATATCTATATACTTCTATACCTAAGTAAATAAGTATATAGTATATTTAGAAATTATATATCTAGAGGTTTAATAAACATATATACCTATATATTTATAAACTTTAAATTGTATTTATTATTAATATTACTTTAGTAGAATATATCGTTAACGGCTTATAGTTCTATATTAACTTTAAACATATCAAATATATTACATACTTTCTATATTATATACTTTAATAGTTTAGAAATAAACCTTAATTATATTTAATTCATATAAAACTAAATAAGTAATAATGTTCGTAATATTATATAAATCTTTATTTAATATATACTACAATTGAATTAAACTAGTGTTAAATCTAGCCCCTAACCCTAGTAAGTAATATATTTTTTAAAATTACACTATATCTCTAAAGTAAGTTAGCACTTATTATACTTTAAATTATATAGCTATTAAGATAAAACATATATTATTATAATGCTCAAATTTAGGTACATAGTGTTTAAATTCAATAAACAATATAGATTTATTACACTATATACCTATATATAATATATATCTATGAATAATATATACATATATATAATATATACTTATATATATCTTATATACTTATATATATATATATATATACCTTATACACTTAATAAGCTATTATAAACTTATAACCTTACTTATAACTCTACTAATACATTATAGTAAAATGTATACGTTATAAAAATAGATTAAGTTATTAAACCTTAGTATAATATAAAAGAGTTTGTAAAAATTTAGTAAAGCTATAATTTGTAAGAAGAAGATAGTAGCTTAAATAGTAAATTAAGTTAGTTAGATATAAGGACCTACTTAGTAAGTCTTATAATTAATTAGCTTATAGCTATTATAATCTCCGCCTTTAAAAAAAATAAAACTATTATACTACTCGTTTAAGTTAAACTATTAACACTGTATCTTTTATAAACGCTAGCTCTATACGCTTTTACTACTATATAAAGAGACTATACGCTTTCGGGTTATCTACGGATTAAGAATAACACTACTTAAGTTAAACTAATCACGTTATTAGTAACCTTTTAAAATCAAAACTTTTTAAGCCTTTATAAGAATATATCTTATTACGTACTATTATACTAAGTTCTTTAAAGCCCTAAGTTATAGTAGTTTATATAATGTGTAATACCTAGTGTAATTGGTACTTTACATAAGCCCTTTATTTACTTTTTTATCCTTTAAAATAAGTACTACTTTATTACTACCTTATAATAATAAACCCCCTATATATATCCTTTAATTTAAAATTGCGTTCTTATTTATTATAGTTATACTAAGCTAAGTAGCTAGTAAATAAGTAACTAGCTAAGGCTATATATAGACTACTTATAGCTTTTAAAACCTTATACCTTCTCTACATTTAGTAGTTACGTTAATTAAAACACTAGCGTAAACTAATATTAGGTTATACATATTTAGTTTAATAAATAAGAGAAAGATTTATAACGCTATAATTTATGTATATAATTAGTAGTAAAGTATTATAGGCTACCTAAGGTCTATTTTAAAGTTTAGTAATACTGTATTTATATAGTTTAGAAATATATATTACTTTCTATCTAAATTAATATTTATAATGCTATTTAGTCTTTAGAGTACTTAAAGTTATTACTAAACTATTTATAATTCTTTTTAAGTATTACTTTATTTCTATACTAAATAGAATATATAAGCTAGCTATTAAATATATAACCTATAAGCAGAGTTCTAACTATACATCATTTATACATTTATACATTTATACATTTATACATTTATACATTTATACATTTATACATTTATACATTTATACATTTATACAAAATCTTTAA
>MAVT02001689.1:0-10555 GCA_001702395.2 Diaporthe helianthi
AGTATAGGCTAACGATTACCTATATTAATAATTCACATAGTCTAGAATATTCCAATAGGTAAAACTAGATCAGGCGATCCTCATATCTGAGAAGCTAATTTGACCTTGAGCTTAGGGAACTATATAGTTCCCTGGGTAGTTAAACATAAATCATTACGTTGAGGACGTTGTTTCAATGTTGAGTGGAACCTAAGTAAGGTGACCTTGGGATACAATAACACAACTTGCAAGTATGAAATCTATTGATACACTATTTGAACACATGCATACCAGTTGACTTCAAATGTCCCCTGGAACCTCAAAAAACCGTATAATGACTTACTCCAAATAGGCACGTCAGTCTATACAGTCTTTTTGGGGTGGTAGACAGAGACATCCAGTCCGTTGTGATATGGGACAGTCAAGTTACTGAAGCCGCTTTCTGGATCTCTCAAGTGCTGCAATAGGTCCTTGTACCGCTCCTCCCCGGATATTGTGTTGTCGACAATGACCACAGCCCCTAACCTCAACTTGGGCTGGACGAGTTTTAGGGTAGGGAGGGCCAGCGGCGCCCATACTTTGCGACGGTGAGCGAGATCTTTTAGGTCCCCGAGGTGCCTAAGTATGTGGACTTACTGTCAAGTAGAAGCAGATCGATATCTGGCAAGTCCTTGCTCAACGTCTGCAGCAGGTCACCCTCCCTCAACTCGACAAAAGGCTCAACCTCGTGGCCCACCTCCATCCAGTGGGCCTTTGCAAGCTTGATCTTCTCGGGCTCCTTCTCGGTGGCAATGACCTTACATATGTACCGGGACCCGCCTTGCCGTCCGAGACGTTCTGCCCGACGGCCAGGGCGAGGTAGATTGTACTCACCCCGCAGCTCGTGCCGGCCTCGACGACGCTGGTGGCACCCGTCATGCGTGCCAGCTGGTAGACAAACTGGCTCTTATCCTGGTCCAGGGCGACGAGCTTGTCGCGCATGAGGTCGTCAAAGGCGGGCGTCCCGGCCGTTTTGTACACGGTGCTGTCGATCTTGGCCTCCAGCTCAGCTGAGCGGGAATGCAGCCGGTCCAGCAGCTCGTGGACGTGCGGTGGTGCTACCACGGGGTTGGGGAGTTGTGAGGGCATCGTGATGATGATGGAGTGTGTTTGGGTATGGACTGTGAGCACGCTTCAGAACTACTTCTGGCCGTACGCATATGCATAATGAGGAAGTGAGAGCTGTCAACTGGTATTCTCTCATACAATTGGAGCGGGGTCGGACGTGCGCGCCCTTGGCTGTGACGCTGTTTATTAGCAGGTTTATTAGACGGCAGACCGACCCCGGCACACCATACTCGAGGCCGTTAGAACCTGACACACTGGCTGCCGGAAACCAGACACAGCCCCGTCGCAGGGGTTTTTGGTTTGTATGGTCAAAGGGGGCAGGATGGAAACTTGGCTCATTCGTGGTTCGCCGGCCTGTGAGTTCAGCTGTACTTGAGTAAGAACACGGCGCCTCCAGGTTGTGTATCTGACAAACATGGAACAAATCTACATGAACATAATGCATATTGCAGTATACTCAAGGACCCTACTGAAGTATCACATAACTGGTATCAAGTGCCTTCAGTCCCCCATCAGCCACCAAAGTCGATCCCTGAAGGCTCCAGCTCACACTGCCCCAAGGCTGCGACACAATGTTGGACACGTTGAGCCCCTCCGGCAGAGCAACCTGTGCAGGGGCTGCAGAAGTCGAGTTCTCGGGGTTGACGACGCCGACCAAGACGCCCTTGCTCTCATCTTCAGTCACCCAGTAAGCCGCATCCAGGCTCCCCTTGGCCGACCGGCCGTCCAGCACGAGCACGGGGTTGGCCGCGGTCAGGAAGCCGGCCACCGGCTCGACCGTGACCACGTTGGCGAGCTTGGCCGTGGCGCTGGACAGCACGTCGGAGGGCGGGTAGATCCAAGCCAGGCGGGCCATGGCGCCGTGGTTAAAGGCCAACAGGTCCATGACCCACGTCTCCTCGGGGGTTGGGTCGCGCGCCCAGTAGCCCTCGCCGGAAAAGGCCTGCGGCACGGCCCAGACGGGCTTCCGGGTGGCCACGGCCCCGCCGATCCAGCCGGCATACTTGTTGAAGTCGTCGATGCGCGAGGGCACGTCCAGCAGGCTGCCGACGCAGTTGTCACACCCGCAGTCGCCGTAGGTCAGGTTGCAAGGGGTGCCCCACCGGTCTGCGAAGGTGGCGTTGATGCCGACCGGGTAGGCGTCTTCCATCAGGATGTCGGCCCCGGCTGTGTACTGCTCAAAGTAGTGGTTCTGGCAGTTCAGGACGAGGGCTGTTGGGTGGTACTTGTCCAGTGAGGCGAGCAGGTTGTAGGCGTCCACCGACGACTCGAACGTGTATCCCCAGCCGTCTGGCTCGTCTGCCGTGTAGTAGGTGAGGAGCGAGGGGTGGTCTTTTACCAAGGGGATCTGCTCCGCGACAGAGGTCAGGTTCTGGAACGAGTTGCGCATGTCGTACTGGAAGAGGAGGTTGACCCGGTCCATGGCGTCGATACTGTCGGTCATGTTGGAGTCGGCAAAGTCGGCGACGGGGTTGACAGCGTTGAAGCCCGCTGCCTCAAAGGCTGCAATGTTTGTCGTGTCGTTGAAGTAGCCGCTGTAGCTACCGTAGTAGCCGTAGGGGAAGACGGGCTTGAAAACGCCGCCCGAGGCTTCGTTCCGGTACAAAAGCGAGCCATAGAGCCTGTCGACCTTGACGACGCTGCCGGTTGTCTTGTCTGGGAGGTAGAAGAGCTCCGTCTGCGCGGTGATGTTGGCCCCGCCTGACGTGGTCCCGGTCAGGACAATCGAGTATGACGCTGACGTGCTCGAGGTGAGCCCAGCCAGGTCGAACCGGAAGAGGTTGTCGGTCGAGTTGACCAGCACTTCCCCGGTGACGAGAACATTGCCGTCGACCGTGGCAGTGAAAAGCAGTCTGTCAGCTTGAGGCGCATCATCCGGGGCCGATGAACGTGCGGGAGGAGAATAGACGGCGCCATGGTAGAGGGACAGGCCAGCATCGACAATGAGGTCGGCTGTGGTCTCGCTGTCAACGTAGATGCTGTGACGGGTAGCGATCTGGACGTCAAGCAGAGGACTAGTTGCTGCATCTGGCTGTGTCATGAAGCCACCAGGGATGATCATGGCCGACCTGATGAGATGGAGGCACCGTGAGCATGCAGCATGTGGTGAGAGTAGTGGATTAATTACCTACCCGTTGTACACCTTCCCGCACCACGTATCCTGTGATGCGACGCCAAGTATGAAACCACACAAGATGTTGGCAGCGAGCCACAGACGCTGTGAACGAGCCATCATTGATGCTTGATGCTGGATGCTGGGTGATGAGCGACGTCAATACTTGGTACATAGATATGTACTGTACCCAGCACCCAGGCCATGTGCGCGGAAATATGTGTGCAGTGAGTGGCAAGCTGGCTCGCCCCTTCCCCTCCCTCGTTCGTTGACGTTAACGTTGCACCGAGATGAGATGCGCCGGGAGAAGTGGGGTCGCGTCGATAAGACTACTTAGTAGACATGTCCTGAACGGGCAAGACTCCGCAATGAAGGGGCCGGGTTTCTCTTTATATCGATGACCTGCATGCCAAAAGTTAATCGAATAAGGTTGAATGAAATGGCTTGACAATCCAGAGTCGTGGTACTACTGTTCTGATCATGTCATGCCTGTCATGCCCATTGGCAGACGGCAACATTGAACCAATGCTCATGTGATGATGCACAAACACTTCGGAAACTGGCAATTTCTCGTGGGCCGGGAGATATGTGTTAATTGATTCAACCATGATTGCCTGGGTGATCAATTGATATCATACTATGACCTGAGATCTAGTGATGGGTCTATCAATCCAACATTGAGGTCTACAAACAGTCTTGGGTCGTTTGCCCCGGGTGCGTTTGTACTTGGGTACTCAAGTAGTCGGACCATAGCAGCACTTGAGGACACCTGGGCACACGCACGCACCTTTACAAAGATGCCATCAATGGTTACTGTCGAACATGTCCCACAGGTTTGGAAACAACTCTTCAACATCAGGTAAGCCCGATACATCAAAGTCCTGCCAGTCAACCAGGGCCACAGCTGTCTCTTGGTCCCCTTGGCCCGCATTGCTAGCGACGGGTGTTGCCTTTTGCAGCTCCTCGACAACGTCAGCGTACTGTGCGATGCAAGCATCACCAAGGTCCCAGCCAAAGTTGTGCTGGTGGCCCTTCAAGGCAGCGATGAGGTCATTTGCGAGGCTCAGCGAGACGCTCCCGCCAAGCCCGTTGGCTGTCTTCTCCGTCTCTAATGCGACGCGCAGCAGGAAGGCAGTGGTGGAGCTGAAGATGAAGGCGGCGGTGGGCAGCCAGAAGTCGTTGAGCTGCGGTGCCCGGAGTGCCTGGGCCAGGCGCACGATGTCCCGTGCGGCCTCGCGGAGGTGATGGAAGCGGTCTGACAGGTCCAAGTTGTGCGTGTCTGCGTGCTGGCCTCTGCCTGTGCCTGTGCCTGTGCCTGTGGTACCGGTACTGTCGAGCTCCATACGCCGCTGTAGAAGGCGCAAGAACAGGTACGACAGGCGGAGGTTGCTGGCCCCCGGGGGGGTGAGATCCCTGCCGTGGAGAACCAGCCGGCGGATATCACCGACGAGAGACGCTTCCCACCGGCTCAGGGCGACACCGGGGCCGAACTCGGATGTGGCCTCGTGCTGTCTGTCGGGCCTGAGGGCGTAGATGTGCACAAGGAAAGCATCGAGCACCTCACTCAGGCTGACGAGGGCCAGAAAGACGGTGTTGACGCCACCATCAGGCCGCGGCCTCGGAACATCATGGAAGCCGCCGCGGATGTGCGGAGGGGTCCCGTAGGCGAGGCTGAACCAGCGGTCGTGGACCAGGAGGGCCCACCATATCTGCACCCTGATCCTCTTCTCAGGCTCCGACATGTCCCAGCCGGCCGGGTCGCGATGCAGGCCCAGGCCGTGGGCTATCGAGACGGCCGACCCGATCAAGACGCCATTGCCTATCAGCGAGGTCGACGGGCGGCCGCCGACGTCGAGCAGGACCGCCACCACGGTCGACATGCCCGGGCACAGCTGGAGCTCTGAGTAGAGGGCGTCGGTGGCCTGGTTCCACACGAACCTGCTGTCGGGGCAGTGACGCCCGGCGGCGCGGCGTGGCTGGGACCAAAAGGTCAGGGCGTGGGCGTAGACGCTTGCCAGCAGTGCGGATGAGATGTGTGCGGGCTGGCGGCGGAACTGGTCCCTGAAGGAGCCCTCGTCCAGCAGGGGGAAGCAGGCGTTGGCGCGGCGGAAGTACGTGTCCATCAGCTCGTCGCCAAAGGGTTCGATGATCCTCTCGATGACGAGGCATTTTGCCGATGCCACCGTCTGGTTGGGCGTCTGGCCCATCGGCCGCCTCCGCACCCTGGCGAACAATACGGAGCTGTTGGTGCTGTTTTGCGCCAGGCGCCTGCCTGCGCCGTGGTTGGGGTCGGCGCGCAGGTAGTCGGCTAGGATCTGCGTGTCGCTCGTCACGACGGGGCCGAGAATGTGGGAGCTCTCTTCCTCCTCGGGGCTCCCCAGGCCGGCGATCAGGAGGCCCGGGGTCGTTGCATGCTGCACGGCGCCAGACGATGTTGCTGTCGTCGTCGTCGTCGTCGTCGTCGTGGTGTGGGGCGGTGGTGCTGACGAAGGAGGGACTACCAGTAGTGGCTCAGCCAGAGACGCACGAGCACGTGGCTGTCTTGGTCTCGCCGACGATGCTTGTGCTCGGCCGGATCGCGGTCCTGCACGGGGGGCCTGGGATTCAGCAGCAGCATCAGCAGCAGCAGCAGCAGCAGCCGCCGCCGCCGCCGTCTCGGTCCTTTTGCGTGGCACAGCACTTCTCCTCGGCGGTTGCGTCGTCGAGGGTTTTGAAGAAGAGGAGGAGAAGGAAGAAGAAGAAGAAGAAGAGGTTGAAGTGCTGGGGAACTCGCATTTCGTCCCGTGCACTCGGCACATGACGCATCCCTTCTCCTCCCCATCGTCAACCTTGCAACGGGACTTACGCCGCCTGCATGCCTGGCAGGCCGGCCGGAGGTGTGACCGGTAAGGCCGTTCCCCCGCACCACTCGTGTGCGCGGAACTTGAAAGGCTCGAGCGTGCTTGATGCGGAGTCGAGGCTGTTTCGTGTTGGTCCATGGAGCAAACAATTGGGCTGCAGGCCTTGCGAACTTGATGACCATGTCCCAATAAATAAGCGTGTCGAGAGGACCTCTTGTGCTCGGGAGGTTGACAGTCTCGGCGAGTTCCGCTGCGCATGTGCGGTGCACGACAGTGCAGCCCCCACCACGGAATCTGGGGTACATACTGAAGAACCTAGGGTACCTAGGTACATACTTCAAAAGGTTAGTACCTCAAGTACCTATACCAGACAGATCCTTGGCAATGTCAGCTTGACATGATCAAATGTTTTGTAAGTGGAATATCACTTGGAATTCAAATGATCAAACGCCAACCCAGTCAACTTACTTGAGTAAGTACTTACTTAAGTAATTAGTGACCTCTCGTCCGTCGGGCCTGCACCTTATAGGCATTAATGATACCTGGTATTTAAGACTGGTTTTGTTCTTGATCAACATGTATCTCGAAGGCGTACAGTCCCTTCATATAGTGGTAAACGCCCAAAGAACCTTGACAATTTCACAGAAGTACATAGTAGCAAGGTGCACATGTGGGTCTGCAGGTCGGTGAGACAACAACGACTACTAGCAACATTTGAAGAATACCATGATAAAACGCCCTCTTGTCCTGAAGTCTGCAGGGGCGCGACTCTGATTTCCAAGTAAAGCATTGTACAAAAGGTTTAGACACAGCTGGATACCTAGGTCAACTGGTATTTATTTACATTTATGTGCGCACACCGTGACGGTTGGGAACATTAGTCCCTGAAAATAAACAACTTTGAAGTCTGAGACCAGTAGACGCCAGCTGGCCGCCCAGCACAACTTGAACTTGGCTGAATATTATTGACTCGAGCCACACACTTAGCACACATTCAACGTTGCGTCGCCGGTAATGCTAAAGGAAGGGTTGTCAGAGCATGGGGACTCCCTGACCGAGTTACCGTCGACCTCGACAGTGAGGCTGATGTCGCGGGTTACGGCGAACTCTTCACGGGCCGATAGGCGGACCTCGCCACCTCCGTGGACAACACCGCCCTTGATGGCCACGTTGTAGCAGTTCTCGATAAGGATGGCATTGTTCTCGTTGTTCGAGAGCTCGACGGTGCCAATCTCGGCGCCGCCAGACTCGCTGACACAAAAGATACCGCGGCCGCCGCCAGTCGAGACGACCCGGTCGATGACCACGTTGGTGTTGTAGTTGCCGTCGCCCAGCATGCCGTTCTGATTGGCGAAACGCAGTGTCGCATAGCCTGTCCCGGCGCCCGCGTTGTCGCCCTGAACAAGGCCAACCTGGGCGTTTGTTGTCTTTTGTAGGAGGAGGCCGCACTCGCCCACGTCCTTTGCGATTATGCTGCCAATTGTGAGGCCGTCGATGTTCCACGTCTCCACTGCATGGGACTGTTGTTTATGTTGTTAACAATGATAGAGAAGAAAAAGGAAAGAAAAAGAAAAGAAAAAATCGAAAACAAAATAGACCCGCGAAAAGGGATAGAAGAGTGAGTATAGGGTAACATACGCTAGCCCCAGTGACGGTGATGGTCCCCATCGTCACGTTGGAGTTGGCAGCCTCGTCCCGGTCAAACCGGATGCCAATGCCGGCAGTGAGCTGCATGTCGATTTCGCCCAGGGTCAGGCCGGTCGTGCCGTAGAAGTGCAGGCCAAAGTAGACCTCTCCTGCGAGACTCAGGTAGGGGATGGAGACATCCGTCGTGTTCAGACTCTCGATCGCTCCCTTCCCGTTCGCAATGGAGGCGGTGATGGTACCGCAGCCCTCAAAGGTCTTGCCGCTGTCGATGCTGATCGTGTTGGACCCGATGTTTCCAGACGCGAGGACCGAGAGAGTCTGGCCGCTCGAGATGGCGCCCAGGGCCCCCACAATGGCAGCATGGTAGTCGCTGCCAGAGTATACCTCTGACCCGCCAACCGTGGCCGTGTAGCTGCCCTCTGCTCCGTCAACTGTGGCGTCTGGCGCCGAACCGCACTGGGCGTATGCCGTGGTGGCCAGCACCGATGCTGCTGCAAACTTGGAGAATCTCGACATGGCGGGTGTGTGAGTGTGTGTGTGAGTGTGTGTGTAAATTAAGGGGATTTGAAGGGAAGTCTTAGCACAGCGAGAGCACCATGTAACAAAGAAAGGCTCACGGGTTCGACATTTTCTTCAGACGTTCTCGCACCTATTTCTATTATGATAGCATTCTTCGGCGCAAGACTGCACGTGCGATGAACCATGAACAAAGTAGGCATTCTGGAGCCGGATGCCCGACCCTGGGACCAAGAGTTTCTTCGGTATTGCAGGAGTCTCCATTAGAGTGTGCATTATTGCCGTATCATACTCGTATTCCTTACAACCTATGCATGCAGGGATCCCAAACTCTCAAAACATCCGAGGGAGCGTGATTGGCTTAGCCAGTAGGCAGGCATTCCTTTTCCCGTTTAAAAATGATTAACTCTAGTTTTCCCACAGTATTCTGAAGATCCGTACTCTTCACAGCTCTAGACATCTGGAGCTACTGTGGTAATAACCCTTAATCTTGGGGAACTTTCAAGAGTGACTTCCACCTCAGATGGTAAAAGCTATATGTAAGCTCTTGATCCACGCCAAGCTCAACATCCGCCAAATCTAGTGATGCATACATTTTATGGGGCCAGAAGGGCAGACTGCCGTTTTGAGGTCAAGCCCGCACCTTGAGTGAGGCGCCGCCGAGCCTTAATCGTCAGGAGCTTCCCTTGGCATGGGGATGTCTTGTTTTGAAACAAGAATCTCCCGCCATTCACGGCCGGCCTTGGCTTGTGTGAGCTGGAACTTTGTGGGATCCTCCCGTCATCATAGGGTGCTCTGTGGATGGCGCGTAGTGCTAGTGCGGTCCTGAAGTCCGGAGCACACGAATTTGTACACTTTCCTCCCTCTAGGGTACACATGATTGCCTAGCCCGTGTTTGGGGCAGGAAGCTTGTTATCGAGCCAAGCATCTGTGCGTGGCTATTCAACAGGGTTGCAAATGAATCATGACTTTATCAATTTGTCAACTAGGAGGAGGGCATAGTTCTGTCCTGAGCTTTACTTCTATGTACAACGAGAAGGCTACCTAGTTTCGATAATCGTCCCTCCTGAACATTAGAAGTAGTCCTACCGCTTACTTAAGTACGCTTGCGAGCGAACAGCTACATGTGTTCAAGCCAATAAATTCCCATTACATCCATGTGCCGTCCTCAAACCGCTGCTTGAAAATCCATCTCTAGGTAGGAAGCGCGATACGCTACACTCTCCGGAGACCATCGAAAAGGGGGTCGGGGGCCCCGGGTCCTCCTTCAATCTCCTCAAGTGACATAAGTTCGCGCCCTGCATGCAGGGTGTGGGACGCGCGTGTTGGCGAACATTGAAGACATCCGCCCCTTCCTGAAGTCCTGCTCCTGAAGTCCTGCTCCGCTGCCCCCCCCCCCCCAAAAGCCTGTGACCGGGGTTCAAGATGGCGACGACTGCTTTCAATGTTTCCACCAGTACTGATATGCTTCGTGCCCCTCTTGACGCCCGCGCCCTCGAACGCCGGGACCCTGATGCCCACTCTGCTTTGTAACTTGTTGAGTTGCTGCTATCTTGGCGGCCTGATGACTTCAGCAGAAAGACTTGCCCCGGCGCCGGATGGAAGAGGTGTTCATCTAAATAGGACTCGTAAGGCGGCTCGCTGTTCTTCGATTCATCTCGCGTCGGAATCCTCAGCCACATATGCAACACAACGGCGTCCTGTGTGTGGGTAGTTCTGCAGGATCAGGTTGATACCATTAATGTGATCACCGTGCCAATGCCCGATGAACATGTACGCTACTTCAAAATGTCAACTGGTTCAAGCCGAATGGCCCGCATCTGATGGACGATTCGGTCTTACATAAAGGTCCAGGCCTGTAAGGGCATTAGAAACAAGGGTGGCCAGTGTTGGTCTTGACCAACACTTAAGGATGGCTGAAAGGTTACTCGTGCTAAAAAACATCAAAACAAGCGGTGTTAAGAAACCACACGCTATCTGCAAACATGTTTTTCTTATACTAGAGAGTTATCCTAGATTTTTTAAAATTAAAACTTGCTTTAAATAGTATTAAAAAGTTACTTGAATTATAAATATACCTTAGTAATAGGAACCTTAGTAGAAATATTAAATATTTTAGTATATATTATATTATTCATATTATTAGTACGGTAATCACGTATATATATAGAGGAAGTTAGGTAGTAGTTATGGTTATATTTCTCTATATCGTCTAAGAGGAAGAAGTAGTAAAGCCACGCCTTTAGAGACAACCTACTTATATATAGCGCTAGTTATATACTAGTTATATAATAGGCTTATACCGCTATTAATCTATATACTAGTTTAACCTATACTAGTAGTCTTTTATTAT
>MAVT02001690.1:0-10554 GCA_001702395.2 Diaporthe helianthi
TAAAGTCTTTATATATAGCCTATAGGCCCCTAAAGAAGTATCTAATAGTAAAGATACCTAATAGAAGAATAGTAAGGGGAAGGGGGGGGAGAAGGGGAAAAATATAGTTATAGCTGAAGCCCTAATAATGTTTAATAAATAAAAGCTAGCCCTATACCTACTACTCTAATTAACTAGAATCTTATTAAAGGGAATTAATACTATAATAAAAATAGCTTAATAACCTAGTTATTTAATATCTAGTAGTAAATTAGTTAAGCTAGTAGCTAAAGCGTAGGTAGTTCAATGTATAAATAATTACTCTAATTTTTAGTAATTTAGGTAATTTAATATAAAAGCTAGGGTAACCTTTAATAATTAAAGTTAAGATTATAACTTTAATTACGTTTAAAGACTAAAGAATTACTTAGTTAATTACCTAAAATAATTTAATTATTATTTTAAGAAATCATTAGTAGTATATTATAATAGTATATTCTCTAGGGTTTAGTCTTTAGTATAAGTAACTTCTAAGAGTATTATTCAAAGAAGTAGTAATAAATAGCTAAGATTAATTAAAAAAAAACTAAGCTTAATCCTTAATATAACTATAAACTTATCTAATTCATTAATTTTGTTTTATCTTATACTAAGTTATTATAAAATAATACTACATAATTATAGTTCCTTTTTAATAAGTTTTTACTAGTAATAAGAACTTAAGGGTATAATAGAAACTAAGGTTTAAGTTATATATCTTTTATATTACTTAATAAGCTTAGAATTATAAATACCTATTAAATTTATATAATATAAATAAAGCTAGAACTAGTATTTAGTATAAACTAAATATAAGCGCGAGTTTATACTACTAAAGGTTTATCCTTATAATAGACTATTAAAGGCGCTATTGCTAGTACTAGGTATCCCTTAAAATAGATCTTAAGGTATTATTTCGAAGTCGTAGGTTGAGTAATTAGGACCTAGGTCTCGGTACTTAATTCTTCCTAAGCGATCCGCCCTCTAATCTAGAAAAATCCCTCTCCTAGAGTTTAAAAATCTGTTGTGCCCGGGCTTGTACCTATAACCCTAGAAAGGCAATACAAACTATCACAGTACAAGAAAGCCTGTTGCGATAAATAATACCTCTATAAAAGAGGAAAGTTGTATTGCCGAGAGAAATACCGTGGCTTACACTTATGTACCGTGACAACGACACTACCCACTACTGTATGTATCAACCATGACCCCTTGGGATGTATATGAATTAGAAATGGAACCAGTGTTGTGAGTAATGTTGGACCCTTGTTGTTTCATTATATAAAGAATGTGAGGACATAAGAAGAAGGTCCTTAGTAGCTATAATGTATCTAAACACATTTTTTTCCATGTAATTACAACGAGAGTTTAGATATATCACAACTGTGCGGTACACGGCTAAGGTAATGTGCTTCCACTAGAGGGTCTTCTGTCATTGTGTCTCTCTTAAACCCTTAGTCTTTAAGCATTTACCAGTGTATAAAGGGACTATACGACTTGGGGATACATACAGGTTATAAACGAAATCAAACAAGCAGTTAGATATCACGAATCAGATTAGGATAGCTTGAAGTGAGCAAATAAACTTCATTCCACCGCTTTGTAGATAGAGCGTGGCTTTATCTGCCTTTATCTAGAAGGGGGTATACAAAGGGCTTCGAGCCCTTCCTTTTTCGCGCAGGACCCAACGTCCGAAGTGTAGTAGTTGCACGCCCTGCATGATCCGTAGCAGAGCATCTGCGGATTGTATGTTAGCATGGGTTCATAGTGTCTTGTGTGAGGGAGACCACTACAGGGACACCTCTAAGAGCGACCTCCTATAGAATATTATATATGACAGTCCAGGGTATCAGTCTAAAGACCAAGAAAAAAAAATACTTGACCTACGTTGGAGGTTCCCTTTTCGTCGCAGGCGTTAACACAGTCCTGGGAAAGGCCTGGGACATAGGGAGTATCTCTAGCTTCAACGTTGGGAGCAGCACCCTGGGGAAGGGCTGCAGAGGCGACCATGGCAACGAAGGCTGCCGCGGCGATGATGGTGCGCATGTACATGGTGGGTGGATAAGAGTGACTCAGGTTGGTTTGAGGTTAAGATGAAAAGCTGTTGAAAGAATGTGTTGGTGAAAGTCTGTGTTGAAAGAATGTGTTGTTGAGGTGTTGTGTTGATAGTTGCAAAATATCTTTCAGTGCCCTACTTGAGTTCTTATTTATCTATCTCTCAAAGGAAGCCAGCCTTGTAAGGCTGTCCTGATAGGGCAGGATGTGACTCCCTCGGGCTGACTCGCACGTCTGTGTGCCGTTCTATATTTATGAAAGGCTTGGCTCTCCAGGAATAACCGTTCTATGGGGTTGGGATATGTGCCCATGATTCAGGCCAAGTTTTGTGAGAAAGGCTTGGATCCACAAGAATGAACGATTGATATCTGCCCCATGGGTTCAGCCTGTATTAAGCCAGGTCAGAACAGGCTGGGCAGGGCTGAATGAGAGCTTGACCAAGAGGCGCTCCCACGGTTACTGTTGCGTTCTGCAGATTCACTGTGCACTCCATACTCCCTTTTGTGTCAATGCCCTGCTTTCCATTCCTCGCAAAGGTTGGAAAGACCTCTGCGCAAGAAGCATAGTGTCGTAACTAAATCTTTGATATATAGGTGGACACTAGAGTACAACAGCTACATGGGGTCAAGGTATGAACGTGAAAATGGCCAGGACAGTGCGAAGCGGCTGCCGCTAGATGGATCGCCAAAGCACACGATGGACTAACAGGGGTTTCTTATCTTCCTAGCAGGGAGCACCCCTGGCCATGATCAGATCATATCGACATCCCCAGTAAACGGGAATCAATGCCGCACGCTAGAAGACGTAGATTCAGCAGTATAACACCTTCCAGAAGGAATTCAGGCGCCATACGCCTGCATGACTCTACTCTATGCTAGGAAGCCACACTACCGGGAACCCTAACTCACGGGACAGGGAGCTGGCCTCAAAGATACCCCTGTGTCTGACCTGTTTCTCCCCGAACGCTTTCTCTTTTCCGGGTCAGTACATGTTCTCGGGGACACCGCGTCAGGATACTAGACCTACCATACTATGCCATAGGAGAAATTTGTGGGGGGTTCGCGGTCGTAGACGGCAACAGAAACGTCTTGATGATACCAGTTGACAACAACTATTCTGCTCGCGAATGTTCCAAGGTTGGCTTAGGAGTCTCACACAGCGAGCATTCGCTGTAGACAGGGTCAGCGCGCACAAGGACCTGTTTCTCAACTCAATGCGCTGTATTATGTCGTCAGCAAGGCTTGGTCGAGATCAATCAGGCCCGTGAGTTCGTGGAGTACGCGGCAGTCTCGAGGTCGAAACATCTACTCCACACTATGCCCCTCGATGACAACTCGGAGACCCTGCTTATCTTGATGAAACCGGTAACTGGGACATGGATGCTTATCTGGGTACAAGCCCCGACAACCCCAGAAAATTTACGGACCCTCGCTCATAACCCCAAGAACCTTCGACTCGGTCTGTGGATCTTCTCAGGATTCTGGGTATTTTTGTTGGTCTTTCACGTCGAAAGCCAGACACCATCTACGACTCGACAACTGGATTCCACCACCATTCAGCCCCAGGAGCTCCTCCAATTATTTACCAAGTGTTGGCCGAGTCAGAATCCCTCTCATTGAGTGGTATCTCGATTAAGAAATCGTTCGATCTCTTTGCCCGCATCTCACCGGGCAAATCGTTCGCGTCCTCGATCAAGGCTGCCGGCCCTGCACCTATAGACGTGGCAGTGCTCGCAGCACCGGGCAACGTCCACATCTACGATGCCTCCTACTTTTGAGAGTCAAAGTACAGTCCAGTGCAGCATCAAGAGCGCGTCGACAAGGCTTAGCTGAATAAAATAGCTTCTTTGCTCGCCAACTACGGCTACAAAACGACCAAGATCTGGAAGGTCTCGTTAGGAGACTTGGGTTTTGTCTCTTGATGACGTCGAGTCCAAAGACCGGGCCTTTGGCAACGTCATCATTTACTAAAAATACCCTGGAGCTTCTTGCCGGCTCCGATCCTCGCCGCGTCTCACATACAGTCCACCTCGGAGTGGGGCTAGGAGATTATCGCGGACCGGGAAAGAGTTCGGACTAGACAAGCCTTTCACAAAGTTAGCTACCTATTATACTACAGCGAAAAGCCCTAACATAAGCATGATATATAAAGAAGATATTTAAAACCCCCTATAGTAGTAGATATACTAGTAAATATATATAAATAACTAAAACTTAAATATATAACTCCCTATACATTGTATAATTAGTAACTAGGTGTTATAAGGGAGTTTTTTACTTCAAGAACGTTCTAATTTACTTTTAAAAACTTATTTAGCTAGAAGCCTTTATTTTATATAAGTAAGTTTAACGTTAAGCTATACTTATTCGCGGTAGTACTATTAATTAATTTTATTAAGGTTAAAGCTACTCTAGTTTGTAAACTAGTTTAATACTATTAAGTGCTAAGGAAAAAATACTCTTCACTATATAACTTAGGCCTTTAAGGATAAATTATTTGAAATAAGTAATATTAAAAAGGTACTAGTGCTCTACTTAACATTTTAGCTTTATTTATCTATAATAAACTTTTTCTACTTATTAAGTAAGACGATTTTAAAGTAGTTAAATTACCTACTTATAAAATTACCTTAAGTAAAGTAAGTATATTTTATTATCTATATATATATCTTTACTAGGTTATAAGTAGTAATAGAAACAAAGATAAACTAAAAGGAATGTTTCTATACTAAGGTACCTTTTTACTTTAAAATAAATTTATTAAGTATATAAATATTCAATATATTCTTAGTAATACTAAGAGATCTTAAGCTAAACTTCAATTATATTTTTAATTTTAAAGACCTTTAAATTAAAGTTAGGAGTTTAATAGATTATTATATTAAATAAGTTAGTATAACTAAATTAGATAAGCTTAAAACGGAGCTTTATAAGAAAAGATTAAATATTACCTAAGTTATAAGGATAATAAGAAGGGGTAGGGATCTAGTTAGCTAACTAGCTATAGGTCTAGCTTAATTAGGCTTAGGGCTACTATGAGACGAAGTAAGAAAGAAGGAGAAGAAAGGAAAGGAAGGCGCTTAAAGTTCTTACTCCTAGTAATAAGACTTTTATATGCTATTTATACGCGTAGCATTCCAAAGTATAAGAACCTAATTCCGCGCTTACCCGAGCAATAATATTTAATTAACTTAAGTTAGTTAAAAAATATAATTATTAGGTTTCTAACGTTATACTTAGGAAGTTCGCCTTATTCTATAGCTATTTTATTTATACAGTTATTTTGTTTTAGTAAGATATTTTTAATAACTTTTATAAATTTAATATACTTTCCTTTAAAGATTTCTAAGCCTTTACTACCTTCTTTTACTACTATTTACAAGTATTTATAGAATTTTAAAAAGAGTTTCTAAAGGAAGATATATCGGTCATAGAGTAAGTTAATATTAAATCGTATTTTATAACTAATTCTTGTTCTTTACTTAATTGAATAAGTTTTTAGTATTGAAAATATATAATATCTTTAAAAATAAACTCGAATATAAACTTAGGAAATAAATGTTAAAATAAAGGAAAATTAAATTATACTAGTAGTAAAGAAAGATTACATATTTATCTATATATATAATACTTTAAATGTTTAAATTTGTACTTTACTTTTTTAAGTTACAACTCATTTAGTGTTTATTAAACTTATTTAAGTTATTATTATTATTTACTTAGTGTTTTATTATAAAGCCTACTAATATATAATAGGCTAAGTAGCTAATTAAGTTTTATTAATGTTTTTAAAAGTCTCATATTTAAAATAATATTTATTAGTATTAAACTAAATATAGTATAACCTTTCAAAGTAGTTTAACTTATAGCTATCCTTAAGCGACTAGTAAGTCAACATAAATATAACAGAAACGTATACTAAAACTCCTCTAAAATCTAAGTTTTATTTTACTAGGGTACTTATATTATATAAGGTTTAAAATGGAGCTTTAGCAACTTAAGATTACAATATTAAACATATTTTTTATATGTAGTTATATATAATTTATTAAATATTTCTAATAAAAGATTACTACTTATTAGTAAGTACTATATAACAAAATAAAGTATTGAAGTATTATAAAAGTAGAGTTAAAAGAATTCTTATAATTATAATATACCTATTTAGTACGGTAATATATTAATAGCTTAAAATATAAACGTATTTTAGTAATATATTAATTATAATAAGATTAGAGATTTATATATAAGGAAATAGATAAAATAGAAGTAAATAATTTTCTTAAAGCTTTTAAAGTTATATCTTATAATGTATATTTATATAATATTCCAATTCTATTAACTATTTATATTCTTTAAGTACCTCTATAAAGCTAGAGTTATAGTAAGTATTCTAAAAGGATAAGATATAATATTGTTTTTAGATAAATATAGTAAGTTTTACTATATAAGAAATTTTATAATAACGTTTTAATTTACTTTTATAAGATTATAAGCTTCTTTATAAGTAGTTATAGTAATAAGCTATATATTAGAGTACCTAGTTCATTTATACTAGTACTATTAAAGTTAAATCTATTATAGTCTATAAGCTAGTTTAACGCTATTAAGTCCCAAATATAAGTACTATTTACTATATAACTTACATAGGGATAAATTACTTAGAAAAGGTAATATTAAAAAGCTACTATTACCCTTTAGATTCTAGCTCTACTATTTAATATATATCTTACTAGTAAAACTAACTAAGATAACTTACGTATAATAACCGTTTTTATAAAACTACTTACAAGTAATTAAATAAATTGCTAATATAACCTTAAGTAAGGTAAATTTATTTTATAATTTAAATATATAGGTCTAGTAGCTTTATAGTACTATAAATAAAGATAAATAAGTAGGTTTATCTTTATACTAAAGTAGCCTTTTCCTCTAAAATAAATCTAATAAGTATAAAGATAGTTAATATATTCTTAAAGATGCTAAGAGATTTTAAGCTAGAGTTTTAATATATTTTAATCTCTAGTAATCTTAAAGTTAAAGTTAATAATCCTATAGAGTATAATATTAGAAAAGTAGATAAAATTAAGTTAGCTAAGCTTAAAAAGAGGCTTTACTAAAAAGACTAGAAAATACCCTAGTTATAAAAATAAGAGATAGTTAAAATAACTTGGTTAAAATAACTATAATTATAAGTCTTTTAACCTTATACTTAAAAGGGATATTTTAATTTTATACTAATAACTTATTAAGTACTTGACTATATAAGTATTAAAGTTACCTAAAATTATAATTAAATTATATTTTTTAGTATTTATAGATTTTAATCTTTTAACTTAGATTTAAGTCTAGCTAAAGTTTAATCTAAAGTTAATAATATAAAATGTATTTTAAATATTAAATTATCCTATTATATATTAAAAATATTTTTAATAATACTTACTATAACTTCAATATTAAAATAGGAGTGAAATATGTATTTAAGCGATATTATATATATATATATAAGTTAATTTGATATTCTTAGTAATATACTTAGAATTTAATTATATATTATTAATAGGAATCTATATACTATCCTTTATCTTCTATACGAATCTCCGGTCTTATTTTAATAATTAAAACTATAAATAGTAGTAATAGGTTTATCTTTATCAATAATAAGTTCTATTTAAGTACTTAATATTAAGTCTTATACTCGTTTCCTTAGAATAATATAAATTAAATTATATTTATTATAAAGGTAAGAACTAAACTTTTAAAAGTAACTAATAATTAGTCTTATAAAGCTTTTAAATTTTCATTTTCAAATATTATTATAGTTGAATCTACCTAGATATTAAGATAAGTCTAGTGTTTTAATAACTTTACTCTTTACTAGGTAAAAGGCTAATATAAGATCTAGATTCTACTACTATAGTTAGTAACTTAGTCCTATAAATAGATTACGTAGGTATAGCTGTTTATTACTAATAAATCTTATTAAGCTATTATTAGAAAGACTCTCTTTCTTTTATCTTATAACTACTTAATATAAATATTAAAGAGTTTTAATAATTTCTATTTAAGTAATTACTATTTAGTTTTAACCTAGATATTATAGTAATTCAGTTAAGTTAGTATTTATTCATAGCTAATTTACTTCAATATTTATATCTAACAGCGTTTTATTAGTTAATATAAACCTTAAAGTAATTCTAATGAAGTTTAATCACCCTTTTAAACCTAAAGTCTCTATTTAATAAATGTAAGTTTAGCGTTAATTATATATATTCTATTTATACTAATACTATTAAAGCTAAACCTATTATACTCTTTAAGCTAATTCAGTACTATTTAGTATTAGATAAAAGATTATTTATTATATAACTTAAGCTATTAAGTTACTTGAAGTTAGTATTGTTTTAAAGCTTTTATTACCGTATTTAAAGTTTTAATTTTACTTTTTAATAAATCTCTTATTAATAAAACTCAATGATATAAACTTCTTTTATCAAACTAGTTTAACAAAATTAAATTAATAAGATAACTTTAATTAGGTAGGGTAACTATTATTTATTATTTAGGTATATAATTTAATTAATTTGTTTGAAAACAAATCAATAAACACATTTCTATACTATAGTAGCACCTAATAGTATAGAAAGTATACTAATAATAAAAGTATTTAGATTATTAAGAAGATATAAACTAAGTTTTAGCTTTAAAGCTTTAAAAACATTGAGTTATTTTTAATAAAGCGATAGCTAAATGAATTTTAAAGCACTCTAGGTATTAAATACTAAATGAGTAAGTATAGCTTAATAAAAACCGAAATTGTAAGTCTTTTAACCCTATATTTAATATAGGTAGTATAACATTATAGTCTTTTTAAGTAATATTATAAGTTTAGAAAATACTTTTAAAGCTTAAATTAGTTAAGTATTTTTATAAATTCTTTTCTTTCATAATAAAAGATAATCTCTATAGTTATTAGTTTTAAATAATAAACTTATATAAGTACTCTTATAAAGTAACTTAATATACCTAGAAATAAATATAAAGTATATTAGTTAGTTTTTATAAAATACTTAAATAAAGGTGTATAATAGCTTTATTTACTTAAATGTAACTTAGTTAAAAGCTAAATTATACATATTTTAAAGTAGTTATTATAGCTTACTTATATATTACAAGTGGGATCCTAAGTAAGATAAGATTCATTTTCTGTCATTTATAAAGTATAGTATTTATAAATAATATTAAAAGTATTAAAAGCTTATTAAGGGAGTAATATAAATATAAGAGGTATTATAGTTATTAACTATTAAGATTTTAGGTCTATTTACTAAGCTAGGGTTATAGTAAGTATCTTTAAAAGAGAAAATATAATGTATCTTTTTAAATAAATATAGTTAGTTTTACTGTATAAGAAGTTTTATTAATTTACTTTTATAAACCTATCTAGCTAAAAGCTTTTATTTAGTAATAGTAAGTATAATATTAAGCTATACCTATTTATATTAATACTATTAAGGTTAAAGCTATTCAATACCTAGTAAAATACGATTTACTGTATAATTTAAGCGTTTAAATTACTCAAAATAAGTTATATTAAAAAGCTAGTGTTACTCTATATATTTTACCTTTATTATTTAATATGTATTTCAAATAATATTCGTTTATAGAACTAGTTTAATGTAATTAAATAAGCTAATACTAATATAAGCTTTAGTAAAGTAACAACCTTTTATTATTATAAATCTCTTTATATAGTTTTAATAGCTTGTAAATAGTACTAGGAATGAAGATAAATAAATAAGATTATTTTTATATTAAGGTAGCCTTTTACTTTACAATAAGCTTAATACTAATATAGATAGTTAATATATTTTAAAGAGATTCAAAACCTTAAGTGTAAGTTTAAATTTGTTTTAAGTTATTAGAAAATATAATTTAAGTTTACCTAAGTATAAATGATTAAAGTTTAATATTATAAAAGATTAAATATTTTAAAGAATAAGCTATAGTTAAATAAAGTAAAAAATACAGTTGTAAAAGTAGTAAACAATTAAATTAACTTAGTAAAAAAATATAGTTATTATATTTTAACCTTATATTTAAAAAGCAAGGTATTATAGTTAAAATGTTATATTTTCGAAAATTAATGCATATTTATTATTAGTCGAAATATTAGTAAAGTAGATATATTAATACCTTTAACTAACTTTTTACGTTTTTAATATAACTAGGTAAGTATAATATATAAATATTTATTATTATAAAGATATTAAAGTATTAATAGCATTCTATTTTAAAAATAAATACTTAGATACTATATAATCTTAGCTTTTATTAGATTCTGTAACGTTTTATAATCTAAGTAGAGTAAAGTTAATAAACTAAATACTCCTAAGTAATAAATCAGAATTCATACATTTACATACTTAGAGTTCTAACTATACATCATTTATACATTTATACATTTATACATTTATACATT
>MAVT02001691.1:0-10547 GCA_001702395.2 Diaporthe helianthi
TGCATGGAAAAGCCTACGGATAAGGCTACGGAAAAGGAGCTAAGATGGATAAACTAGCGCTGCTTCCGAGCCGCTTAGGAGCGAGAGAGCGAGGATTAATTGTTTATAAAAAAAGGGAGAGACGAGGGCTAGAGAAAAAGAGAAAAATCTCTAAGTTTAATAGTTTTTACTTACAAATACACTGCTATTGCGCTATATATTCTATTTACTTTGCTTGTATACCCATTTAACCTAATATTCTAAACTTCTATTCTTTTTAAAAAAAGCAAACTATTTAGAATACTATAGTACTTAATACTCGAAAAAGCATTCCTTATAGCAAAACTAATACAACTACTTAGGATAAATGTAGCAATTAGCCTTAGGGTTTATATACTATTATACCCTACTTTTAAAACAATATATCTTCGCCTAGCCTTAGCTTTAGCGAAGCTACTTTATAGTATAGTAGTAGTAAGGGCGCTAATAACTATGCGTATTTTACTTATAAAGCCTTTAAATGTAAGGAAAAAAAGTTTAATAACTAACTTAAAGAAGCTGCTATTATTTAGCGCTTGCGTAGTAAGCAAGCTCGCCTTGTAGTATTTTGCTATAAAGATAGCTTTTTTACACTTTTAGACCCTATTTTAAAAACACTCTTTAAAAATATAGCATTTATACTTTGCAGCGCAAACGCAGCGTTAAAACTTACCTTGCGCTCTAATAATCTTTCTACGTTAAAGTATAAAGGGTTCTTTTATATAGAGTTAAAAACTTTTTTTCTTAACCTATAATTTTATTTTAAGTTATTTAACTTAACCTTAAACTAGGCAAGAGTTAAGTATATAGTATACTGCTTGCGCAAAGATCCTAAGTAAAATTAAAGTATCTATATTGCTTAGCAATAAAACAAAGAATTAAACCCTTTTGTAATCCCTTATAATGCTTTTAAAAACCTTTTATTAAATTAACTAGGTAATAATACTACTTGCGTTGTAATAGCATTTACGCTGCTTTTAAGTATACACTAACAAAATAACAAATTAGTTATAAAATTTACTAGGTGCTATTAAAAGGCTAAAATAAAAACTTTAAAAATATAAGTTAAATTCTACTAAATTAACAATATTATTAATTACTTTTAACCTAAAATTAGCATTATTATTAATTTACAATTATAGCGCTTAAGTATATAGAATAAAACTATTAGTTTTACTTAACGTATTAAAGCTATTTAAGGTTTGCTATTTATACACTAGTAGAATAATAATATAGCTTTTTTATAAAACTCTTGCAATTAAACTTAGCTTGTTTGCTACAACTACTAGCGTATAAAGTATATAGCTAAATACTACTAAGATAACAATAATTAGGATTTTACGCAAAAAAACACTAGTGCTTTTGCAGCAAGCAACTAGCGCGCAAATACTACTAATAATCTATTAGGTTGTTAACTTGCTTATTTTAATTGTTAGCAAATAGAGTATTTTGCTAACGCCTATTTTAAGCCATAAAGGAATAACTACTATATATGTAGCGCAACTAACTACTACTAGAGGTAATACTTAAACCTTATATGCTATAATTGCAATTAAAAGGGCTATATTATTACAAGATATTTTAAATTATTAACTATTAACTAAAAAGTTGTAGCTTTACAAGTGTGTAGCGTATATACTATAAAAAAGCAATAGTTATATATTGCTATATTAATTCGCTTAGAAAATAAATTTTAATACTACTAGGCGCTTATTAACTTAAAAGCTAAAGAAAGTTTAATTAATTGCAAGGTTATTAATATATATAAGTAATAAAGCTATTTTAATTTAGCCTTTAAATTAGCTACTATAAATAAAATGCCTATTTCTACTTATAAAAGTTATTCTATTTTTATTAAAATAACTACTTTATAGGGTGCAACTAAGATATAGTATTATCGCTTTGTTATTGCTAATATTAAAGAGCTTATTATTCTTAGTTTTTTATAGCTAAAGGTAATAAACCCTTTAATCTAGTAAAAAAGCTAATAGTAGTATTACCTTTTGTATAAGGAATAACTTAGCGTTAGCGCTGCTTCTAAGTAACTTTTGAAGATTATAATAATCTATACTTACTTTATTCTACTAAAAAACTGTAAACCTTAGAAGACTAAATCTTAGCTAGGTAAGGATGCTACGCTAAAGCCTCGCTTACCTAGCGAGTATAATAATTTCTAGCACTTTGGATTAAAAAAAGGAGTAAAAACCCTTGCTAAGCATATCTTATTTAACTATAAGATTAAGTTTAAAAAAGGATAAATTATATTATAGAGCCTGCTTTATCCTCTTTTAAGCGCAAAGCTAAAAACGCTTAAAAGCTACTTAGATAAAATATTAATAAAAAAATAAATCTGTTTTTTAACTAGCCTAGCTAAAGCTTTTATTTTATTTATACTAAAAAAAGATAGTAAGCTTTATTTATATGTTAACTATTATACGTTAAATAAACAAACGCGCAAAAACTATAGCCTTTTTTTATTAGTAGCGGAAGTACTAAACTAACTCTTTAGTATAAGAATCTATAGCAAGTTAAACCTAAAGGAAATATACTACTAGCTTAGAATCCGCGTAGGCAATAAGTAAAAAATAGCTTTTTGCACTAAGTATAGATATTTTAAATACTTAGTACTACCCTTTAGCCTTACTAACGCCCTTGTAATGTTCTAAGCCTTTATTAATAAAATACTTACTAGCCTTATTAATATCTACTACATTATATACTTGGATAATATTTTAATTTATAGTAGTAACAACAAAATGTATATATAATATATATATAGTATATTTAAATAACTTGACGCAGCAAAGTTATATTTAAACCTTTTAAAGTGCGAATTTCGAATTATAAAGGTTAAATTCTTTAACTTTGTAGTTACCCTAAAGGAAGTAACTATAAAGCGAAAATGCATTATTGCAATTGCGGAATAGCCGCTTTTAAGCAGCAATTAAAATATTCTTGTTTTTTTAAGGTTTATAGGGTTTTATTGTAGATTTATTAAAGCCTTCTTAAGGATTATAGTCCTTTTAATAAACCTATTGCAAGAAAAAACTACGGGTATTTTAGTGCTCCCACTAAGTGTAAAAGTAGCGTTTAAGTTGCTTTAAAACGCTTTTATTACAATATTACTACTGCAACATTATAATTCTAAATTATATACACGCTTAGAAACTAATGCATTTAAAAATACAATTAATTCTATTATCTTATAACTCTTTAAAAGAAAATAGCACTCTATTGCTTTTTAATTAAGGAAACTTATAACTTTAAAACAACGCTACAAGGTTAGTAAGCTAAAGCTACTTGTAATTATTAATACTATAACAACCTAGCGTTACTACTTGCACTATGCTTAAAAAGCTATTATAGTTTTAACTAACTACTTTAACTTAAAGTATTAATATATAAAAACTAACTTTTTAGCAAGGGAGCTGCGCTAGCTTAATATACTAGCGGCAGTTAATCTAGTTATTAATTATTGCCTAAGGGTTGCAAACCCTATAGATAAGCTATTTAAAAAACTAAACTATATTTAAAAAAAATATGCTAAAGTTGTGCAGCCTATACAAGTTTATTGCATTGCAATATAGTAAAAACTATAATAATAGCTATAACTAGTTTAGTTATAAAGTAAAAATAACCCGCAATAGTAATTAGAATAAAACACTCTATAAAATAAATAAAGAAAGTAGTATAAATATAGCGCTTAAGCTAAACAAATACTATACTAAAAATATAAAACTAAAGTATAAAGCTTAGAATTATATAATTACGTATATAGCGCAAGTGCGTAGCGTAAACGCAAAAGCTACACTAAAGCCTATAATAAAAAACTATATTTAAAACCTCCAATAGAAAAACCTATTTATAATAACAGGAGTATAAAAGGCTTGCTAATAAAAAAGCGTTAATGCAATGCAAATGTAGTTTATATAAAACAAGCTACTATATATAAGGAAAAGGATTTATATTCCCCCTAACTCCCCTATAAAACAAAAGCTATTAGAGTTACATTATAATAACTAATTTGTAAAATACCTTAGTTTAAATAAAACATATAAGCTACTTACAAGCTACTACTATTAAAACTTTTTGCAAAAAAATATAAAGATATATATTAATATTTATGCAACTTGCTAAAAAACAAAGAGTTTAACGTATAAGCTACTTAGCTTACTTGCTACGCTACTACTACTATAACGCCTATAGTAGGAAATAACAATAAACTTTATTACTAAACTACCTTGTTTTATTAATCTATAAAATAACAAACATTGTAACTTAATCTTAGTAATTATAAACTAACTAATAAAATATACTCTTTACATCCCTATATTAAAGCAACTTATAAGTAGCAATCTTGCAAACTTATTAGCTATTTTTATTTTTAATATTTAAAGAATCTTTAATAGAATTATTATAAACCAAGAAAGCCTTTTTACAAGTTACTTTTAGACTAAACTCTACTCCTACTTTGCAATAAAGTAACACCTAAGCATTTTATTCTACTTTTAAATAAATAGTTAAACTAAACAACAAAATTAAAACATTAAATACTATTTTTAAATATACTATAATAATAAACATATTAATTAAACGCGGCTTTTTTTATTACTTAATTTGCGTATAACAACTTAGTATACTTTGCTATAAAAACAATACCTACTTTTGCTTTATTTAGGTTTTACCTATAAAAACTAACTAATTCGCTAAAACTAAAAGAAATCTATATTCTTTTTGCAAATAAAAAAGATTAGAAATTGCAAAACAAATATATAAGAATTGCGCAATATTTACTTAACGCTAGCAAAAAGTATGCAAAGTAGTATAATTGAAAACACTTAAACAAAAGGTTTAAAAAAAAGAATTTGGTTATAGTATTAACAAAGTATCTACGCTAATAGCAAAAAAGCTGCAAACTTATAATAAAATACCTAGGCTCTTTTCGCGTAGCTAAAGTAATAAAAAACTATAGGTTAGTATACCAATTAAATCTTCTAAAATCCTACAAAATTTACAATATTATTTTAATTGCTACGCTTAAACAATTTTAGCGCAAAAATAGCACAACGCTTAAACTACTTAATAAAAAGGTTAAAATAAAAAAAGCAGATATCTTTATAATAAAGAATATCTTAAGCTATTAAGGCCTACGCAATTACCAACAATACCTTATTTACTAAAAAGGATATAGTAGTAATAACAATTTGTAAAAACTATGGGAAAACATTTACAATAAATTACTAATTAAAAAATATAAAGCAAATAATGTAAAAAAGTAACAAGCTTATATATAGCTTTTTCTACGCAAAGGCGCAGCTATTCTATTTTATTTTAAAAAAAAAATCCCTATACAATTGTACATTCTACCTACCCGGGGTTTTTAAAAAAGCCCCCTCTTATAGCGCAGCAAACGTGCTACTTTTTCGCTATAATCGCCTTTATAGCGTTAGCAATGCGCTAAAGCGCTTTTATACCGCTTTTAACTAGGTTAAGCATCTTCTTATCTTTAACTTGCGCGGGCATAGCGCTAGCGCTTATAACTACAGCAATAGTAGTAGCAAGCTTTTTTTTAATAGAAAAAGCCTTAGTAATAGTAATAAAAAACTACTTTTATATAGCGCTTAAGCTATAAAAAGCTTACTTAACTAATTTAGTTACTTTATATAAAACCTATAACGCGCATTAGTAGTATATACGTATTTAAAATGCAATATACTTATAATAGCGCAACCCTTATAGTTTTTAGCAATATACTAAATATAGCGCTTACCTTTAGCTATATAATATTAGCAAGTACGCTATATTAGCGCTATATAAATATATAACTTATCGCTAAGCTAGTTAATATAATAATAAAAAGAATTTTTAAAAATAGCGTAAATATAGCGCGCGCACTACTTTCTAATAGTATAAGTATTGCTAACTTTAACTTGCTTAAATGGCGAAGGCTTTTAAGCTACTATTAACCTATAAACGCGCATAGCTTGCGCAGCAACTATAATACATAGGAGGAACTTACTAAAAAAAAAAGGGATCCTTTTAAGAGAAAGCTATAGTAGTAGCGAGGGCAAAAAAAAAAATTTCTATTAATTAATTAGCAACTACATATTGCTAGCGCAGTAACTACTGCGCATTTGCGCTATAAGTACTTACTATTGTTATTCTAGTAGTACTTATAAATATAGTTATAGGTATAATTAAAGCTATAGTTATAATACACTTGCGTTAGCGCTGCGCGCGCGCTATATATATTGCGCCTATAGAAATAACTTATAAAAAATCTGCAAGTGCTTATAAAAAGAAAAAAAAAAGAATAACTATAGAAAAACAAGAAGTTAAATATTTAAGCAAAAAAGCTATTAAAAAGCAGCTATAATAACGCTATTTAGTATAATAAGCTATTTAAAAAAAAATATATTTAATTATATAATACTTTGTATAATACTAATAACTATTTACGCTTATACTTTTAAAAACTACGCTATAGTACTACTTATACTACTTTTGCAATATAAGCTATAGTATTCTAGCTATTATACTTTAATTTATTCCCTTTTTATTATTATATTAACTACTTTTTCTATATAATGCTAATATTGCAATTAAATAGCTTTTAGGGATAGGAGCTTAAAAAAGGGGGCAGTATATTAAATACCAAATTGCAATTGCAAGGAATATACTGCGCTAACGCTAATTGTAAGCAAATGCGTCTAAGTGCATAGAAAAGCCTACGGATAAGGCTACGAAAAAGGAGCTAAGACGGATAAACTGGCGCTGCTTCCAAGCCGCTTAAGAGCGAGAGGGCGAGGACTGATTGTCTATAAAAAAAGGGAGAAACGAGGGCTAGAGAAGAAGAAAAGGATCTCTAAGTTTAGTAGTCCTTACTTACGAATACACTGCTATCGCGCTACGTGTTCTATTTACTTTGCTTGTATACCCATTCAACCTGACAGTATTTTAAGTAAATAGCCTTTTCTAAGTCTTTAATTATAGAGAGAAGATAAAGTCTATAAGAGATTTTAAATTAATAATTTTTTACCTTATACCTAAATTACTTATTTACCTACCTAGGACCTATAGGTAATTTAATCCCTATTATTACCTATAGGTCTTGTGGGTACCTACTGGGTATTACCTACGCGTGGGTAATTCCTGAGCCTAACAGCGACTAGAGAGGCCCCTGCCTCCGCTTAATATAAAATTCTCAGGGTTAACCAGAGTGAGATCTTCCATCTCAGTATTCCAAGCCCTATCATTACTCCATCTAGTTCTCCGACTCAATCAGTTGGACATATTCTTCTGCATCAACGACCATTCGACCTGAACTCGAACAATGAGTACCACAACGTTCCTACGCGGCTTTAAGGTCCCGCTTCCTATACTCAACGCCTTCCTGCTCGCCCACAACATCAACGAGTCTGAGTTGCTTTGTACTGGTATCCCACCCCGCTACAATAAGCCTAATGATAAGGTCACCACACTCCTCCGGAACAAGCTTGGAAATAGAGACAACAAGACACGCGTCTTTGTTCCTTTACGGACTAGCTTTAGCCTTGCAAACTCAGCCTATATTGCCTATGACTGGAAAATAGCCTTTGCGCAACGCAGGCTAGGCCCCGAAGACTTTGCAGACACCCCATCCCCGGAGTTCGAGGACCTGCGAAAGGAGATCCTGTCTTACGCCGATACGGCTAAGCCACTCGCCGACGATGCGCGATACCAGAATGCCGTCTATATTGTTATCACTGAGGAGCAGACATACTTCCCGCCTGAGTTCAAGCCACAATTTCCGGTACGTAATTGGGCCTCTTCACTTCTGCCCAGAAAGCTTAGACTGTTCTTTCTATTTAATCCCTTTTAGACCACGTGTCTTTTCTATATATATTTATTCGCTAAGTATTTGACAGGACAATACCGATCTACCTGACGATATATAATGGTAGCCCCCTGGTGCTGTGGGTTTTGTTTAGAACGCGATTCAAGCCGTGGCTTGGAAAGCTAGGGTTATCATAGATAGAATGCAGGCACTGCACTTCACAATGCGAGGTGGTTGTACTCAAAATTTGATATACACTTAAGTCTGCTGGCGGGTGACGTTCCGTGTAGGGTGGGAATTCGATGGCAACCTTCAAAGCTCGGGACCAACTTCAACGATCATTCCACTGCAGTAAACTTCTTGAATGTCCACATAGCTAGGCCGTCCTCTTCATGTGCCGGCAGGGACTTCTGCTTTACTAAAATGCCCTCGAGCACGCCCTGGAAGGACAAAAAGCCCGAATTGTTGTCAGGCGGCTCAAGGGAGCCGGCAAGACCATCGCCTCACGGAGTTTTACACATGGTGGATGGTCTAATGGTCTCTTCATCCACTCCTGGGCATTGTGGACAGCGAATGTTTCTTAAGTCATTGATCGTGCATAGACGGTACACTGTGTACATCAGTTCCATGATTTCCCAACATAGGCAGCCTTTACAGACCACAAATGCGAGAGCCAGCTTCAAGCTGATCTTCTGCGACCAAGCATCCGAACTGGACTGCTCTTACCGCCGCCCAACAGCCAACTCGAAGCGGACCACCATCTTACCAACGAGATGTGTCCTACCGCGCCGCCGCAAGTGGCGGAGAGCCGGGCACGCACACCCACATTGCCGGATAACGAGAGCACTGGCGAGCTTGAACCGGCGGATGCCGAGCCACGCCTTCAAGCCCAGAGCCTATGCGACGCCGCCTCCAGTCGTGGGGTTGATCCGCAACAGAGGTCCGGCAGCTGCCGCCTCTTAACATCGTGATCGCCACGGCGACAACGTTCAGACAAGCGACCCAGGATATTGCCGTCCTCTTATTCCAGACGACGGAGGAGAGCAGGATGAAGAGAGTTCTGTCGTGCCGCCGCAAGCGCAGGCGAGTCGGGCAGGCACGCCAAGTTTGTCGGGCGATGAGAGCGGCAACGAACATGAGCTGGCCAACACCGAGCCATCCATGCAGCCGTCCGCCAGCCAGGAGCGGGCCAACCTTCAGCACAACATCGGTCGTTGGCGACGGCGACGTCGTTGCGATACTGACGACGAGGAGGATTGCTCTCCCACTGTGGGAAGTGACGCCAAGCGAGGCGAGGATGAGGATGCCGTCCAGCCGCCACGAGGGAAGCGCCGCAAGGTAAACACTTCGGCCCCTACAACATTGAACCCGCAGAACAGCGCCCAAGCGGCAGGCACGTCTTCGTTGCACCGACTCTCGATCGCTACAGGCTCAACGACCACCGCCAACCCAAGGTCCAAAGCGCCGCCAAGGCCAGCGCAGCATTTCCAAGCCGCAATCTTCAGGGGCGTCCGCTTTGGAAGAGGAGACACTCGAGGCCGCTTTCGCAAGCTTTGAGGAATGGCCACTTGAAGCGGTCCTCAAGCGCGTTTGGGTAGGCGGGACAGCGACGTTTCAGGTGGAGTTCACGTGGAATCCTTGTACGGATCATGGACAAAATGACCGCGCACCGGAAAGCCCGCAGCGCAAGCCATTCACAGGGAGGATTTCCTCGACGGCACGCGCTCTCCCTTCAAGAGTCGCCTCCACGACTAAGAAGGTGCAAGGCGACGAGTGTTTTAACGTCGAGGAGATTCGGGGGTGGCGATGGGGAAAAGAGGGGCGGGAGTACCTGGTCAAGTGGGCAGGGTATGGGAACAAGCACAATACTTGGGAACCTGCTACGCATTTCGAGGGATGTCCTGAGGTGCTCGAGGAATTCCACCAGAAGGCGGGATTGTCCACGGCCCCTTCCATGTAAATTCCGAGCCGGACTCTAGTGTGGTTGAGGTGGGTGCCTTGTAGTACTTCAGTTTGCTGGAATAGAGCAGATATTCACGCGTGCTTCATGTGACGTTCACAAAGGAGGGCCATTTTGCGATGGATTAATGCAACTGCGGCATACCTGAAAGATGGATATTCCGGCTCCGTCCACTGAGGAGAACAAATGCTTCTCACAGCAGCCATTATTGCTACTACGCTGTTGTTGGAATATTTTAGACTAAGTGTATTATTAATATAGGTTATTATTTACCTAATAAATACGAATGAATATAAGTAGGGTATTATCTACCTAGTTACTAGTTTACTTAAATATATTAAGTATTATTATTATTATTTCTATAGGTTATAACCTTTAGCTACTTTAAATCCTTTAAATATAAACTATCTACCCTATTATTTTTTTAAATTAATTAACTAATTACATAGACTATATATTATATAACACTCTTAACTTATACTAATTTCAAAATATTCTATTACTTTAAAATAAATTTGAAAATTATATAATATATTATAAGAGTTAAGGTAGTTTATTAAGAACTTTCTTAAAATAAAAAATAATTCTTTAATTAATTAAATTACTCTATTTAATATTACTTTATTAAACTTTTTACACAACTTATAATTTTAATTATACTATTTTTATAATAGCTAGTTAGTAGTAGCCCTAGCTCTTTCCTAGTTACTATAAGTAGTAGCCCTTATAGGCTTAAGGAATAAGGGCTAAAGG
>MAVT02001692.1:0-10540 GCA_001702395.2 Diaporthe helianthi
AAAAAAGCTTATTTATATTATTAATTTAAGTTTTAAACTTTAGGCTAGCGCCTTATTCGCCTCTAGGAGTTTATAAAGTAGTATATTGTTGCTTATATATACTATATATATTTATCCTAATTACTATTTTAATTACTATTTTAATTATTATTTTAATTATTATTTTAATTTCTTATAGTTACTAATATTTTTGCTATTTATAGTAAATATATTACTATTATACTAAAGGATTTTAAGTTTATTAATACTATTATAAATATTATAGATAGCTATAAATCTTTTAATTATAATATTAAGAATAATAGTATTTATTTTAAGCCCCTTATGCCTGTGCGTTTAAACGCTATACTTCCCCTATAGGTATTAAAAGAGAGGAAGGCTAAAGTAAAGATTTCGCGAGGAGGTAAAATACTTCTTATAGCTAAACTTAAATAGGAGGTTAAACCTAAATAGAAGGTTAAACCTATATAGGAGGTCTAACTTGCATAGGAGGTCTAACTTAAATAGAAGGTTTAACCTAAATAGGAGGTTAAACTTATATAGGAGGTTTAACTTAAATAGAAGGTTTAACCTAGATAGGAGGTTTAACCTAGATAGGAGGTTTAATTTAGATAAGAAAGTTCAAACTAAAATAATAAGTAGGAAGTAGTTATTAATAATAACTAGCTGCTTTAAAATAAAATGAAGAGTAATTTTTAAGAGGAAAGTAGTATAGCAAACTCTTAAGAGAATATATAGTATTTTAGGTAAATAGCTTTTTCTAGGTCTTTAATTATAGAGAGAAGATAAAGTCTATAGGAGATTTTAAATTGATGATTTTTTACCTTGTACCTAAATTACCCATCTACCTACCTAGGACCTATAGGTAATTTAATCCTTGTTATTACCCATGGGTCTTGTGGGTACCCACTGGGTATTACCTACGCGTGGGTAATTCCTGAGCCTAAACAGGCTCGAATTTCTCTTCTGCTTCACCCTTGAGCTCAAAGGCCGGAACATCATCGATCCGCGTCTCGACCGTAGCCGTCCTCCCAAACCGCGCCGCCATGCGCGTCCAGAAGTCGGCGAAGCTCGACTTCGAGTGCCGGTAGAACTGCCCGTGCCACTCCGATAGTGCGCTCGGGTCCAGGGCATCTGCCTGGCGGAAGGTAATGCCCGAGTGGGCGTCCTTGAACAATGTGAATCCTGCGCCGAAGAACTTTTCAACGAGGTCTGCGCCGAAGAGATTGGTCCTTGGCGCACCTGCGTGAGCCTATATCGCACAACATGTCAGCGACCCCCTAGATGAAGGGCATAATTATTCTCTGGTGATGAAAATGAATTGGATCATGTTAGCATGCAAGGTCAACGTACAAGGCTCCGGAGGTCCTGACCGAGAGCGCAGCCAAAGTCGAGGAGCTTGTCCCCCTGCTGTGTACGCCTCACACCTCGTCAAATTCTTTGTTGCTCTGCAGCTGTAGCTTGATGAAGAGCCAGAGCCCAACGCATGGGTAAGGGCAAGATTCCCATGCTGTCTTGCGCTGACAAGCTGTTAGCCTCCAGGCAGGGACCGATGACAACAGGGGAGTCGGGACATGGACATACAGCCTCGACGAGATGCTCTTCAAGTTTGTCCTCAGGGATCTTGGAGTATTCGATGAACAGCCTCTTCGTGTCCTCGGGGAGGGGAAGTGGAAGCTCTCCATTCCAGAATGGTGTATTGGTGTCCCGGTCCGAAGGCAGGCGGTGGGATGGGGTACCGTCCGTTAGAACGGTTGAGCTCGCATTGGCTGCTGTAGACATGTTTCTGTTGGTGGTCTGCGTACTTGGCACTGATTCGGTTAACTCAAGATTCAAGAATCTACTATTGGGACAACTCTGCCGTGCCTAGATAGGGTATAGTGGGCTGTCATTCGTCTTCAATCCCCCGTTCTGCATTCATACCTACTTCATCGGCCTGCCATCATGCACCTCTCCCGAAAGTTGGCCCACATGGGATGATATTCTAGTTCAAGTTCAATTACGACTGCATGGCGGCGTTCTGGAACTTCCGATTCAGGCTTTGTCGGAATATCGGTATCTATATTCGGTGGTTACAAACGTCGGCGCCGAACTAAAGTATAGGAATGAATCAGCCGATCACGTTGGTAATCACCGGAGCAGTGTTGCCTTTCACCGAGATACCTGCAGCCAAACACTATCCAGTCAGTGGTTTGAAGACTTCACGCTGTGGACATTGCGACAAAACCAACACCCACCCCAAGATTTCCCGATTTGGAAATGTTCTGGCCTTGGCAGCCGCGCCAAAAGCACCACTGCAGCTTTATACTACTAGCCTAGGTCCTTAATTGGAGCGAAGTAACTACCTAGGCAGGAGGCATTCGCCGGAATGAGCTACCGGAGGGTGCGAGTGAGGCTGAAGTGTCGTGCTAGAGCTAGATTTTCGCCCTGCTAATTGCTTAACTTTAACTTGTTTCTGAGCTGCTTAAGTAGTGATTGGAAATCTCTGTTTGCCTAAGCGCGTATTATTGGTAGCTGGCTCGTTGCATTCAATTTTAACCTCTCCTGCATGGTCCATGTTTTATCTAGCGCAAAATTGGCTCCCTTCTCCTGCGCACACGCAGTTTCATGGTAGGACTAGCAAGCCATTCAGTAGCAAGTGAAAGCGGCGGTGGGACTCCCCCCTCGTTGGCACACTCAAAATCATAGGAAGAAATGATCTCGGTCAGGACCAGCTTAAGCTCGTTGGAAGCAAAGAAACGGCCTGGGCAGGCGTGTGAGCCGTGGCCAAAGCCAACTTATTGATTTCATTCATGGTCAGCATGGTTGTTCCAGTCGGCACCAGAGTCAAGCTCAGGGTTACTTACGGTGCTCGGGGCTCGTCGTGACGAACTGCGCCGCGTTCCCTTTGGCCGACCCAGGGCTGGGCTGTTCCTCGCGCATTTTGACGTGGCGGTCGCCCTGCCATTCCCATGGATTTGGGTATATCTTTGGGTCCCATTGACGATGAGCCATAGCAGCCACCAGGGCGCCCCGAGGGAGAAACGTTCCATCGGGAAGAGTCAAGTCCTCGGTCACCACACGACCCAGCTGGGCTGTAGGGTTTTTTTCTTGTCAGCTGAGATACCTGGCAATGCTTGGGATTTAACTTTTGGCGAAAGGGGGGGGGGGACGAACTCATGCTCGGAGGCACCACCCGCTGACTCTCGTTGAGCACGCTGTCCATGAGCTTCAGCTTGTATAGCGAAGTTTTATGCCAGCCGTGTTCACTCAAGACCTCCTTCGCCTCCTCTCGGAGACGGTCGATGTACTCCGGATGCTTACACAGGTCGGAGAGCACATGGCCCAGGAGGTCAGAGCTTGTGTGCAGCGCCACCATGGAGAGCCCGAGCTGGACGCCAACGGGGTCATACTTTCGGTCCTTTGCGACCTCGTGCATCCAGCCAACAGCATCATTGGGAATCTTCGCGAGACCCTTTTCAGCAAGTGCGATTTGCTCGAAGCGTTTTTTAAGCATGGGTCCTACGACGGTCTCTGCACGTTTGTACTGCGCCCGCAGGGTCCGGCACCTGGGTAGGAACCAGTGTACTATGTACCGTTGCCATCGACGGAAGTGCCGGAGTTGTCTCTGGGCGAGGCAGAGATTGACCGAGTAATCGATTGTGATGTTCAGCCACTCATCGTTGCGTGAAGCGTCGTCGCCAAGAAAGACTTTGGCGGAAAGCGTAGCAACAATCTTGCGGAGGGTCTTCAAACAGTCGACTTCATGCCATTCTGATTTTGGTCCTGATCAGTGATTTGATACTGCAATCAAGTGCAGATTATGCTCACCGTGGTCCGTGCCCCATTCTTCAGCCACCGCCCTGCGGCTCTCCTCAACCAAGACCTCGGTGAACCTGTCTGATTCGGCTGTGTTAAAAGGAATAATTTCTATGGTTCACGGACTCAAGGCTCACACAAGTTGTTTGTCATAGCCTGGCGGGTCATGAAAGAGAACATGTTAGGGTTGCCAGGTTCCGTTGGCTCCAGAAGGCCGCCAAAGCCAGGAAGATGGATGGAGAATGCATTTCTGAGGCTTTCGGGGGAGCTGAAGCGATCGTCTGACTTCATGGAATCGATCAAGTGCGGAGGCAGAATGACCCTACGCCCAACTTGGCTGATTAACTGGTATGGCCTCCCCCTGAACTGTACAGAATATGAATTAGCGTTCTGTTTTTGTGTCATCCTCTGAATTGCACGGGACCTATCGCACCTTGCTAAAGAGCTTCTGTGGTAATCTCGAGTGCATTTGTTTGAGCCCGGTCAATAGCCTTTTGGTCGGACCACTCCCGGGGCTTTTTGTTTGCTATGGGGATGTGTCTCAGTCTCCATTGCAACCACAGCTCGGGAATAAAAGCCTCGAACACAACGGTCAAGAACAAAACTATCGCTATCGCTGAAAATACTGTCCAGAAGCGGTCGCCGAAGGTTGCGGCATAATTAATGCCTTGATGCAGTGACTGCTTGATAGACATATTCCGATGATTCTGTGAGTACACCTGGGCACTCGATCAAAGATCGACTGATGATGTTGATACCAAGTCAAGGGTTCAGATTTTATAACCTTCACAGCCTTTGCACAATTCGATTGCGCTGACGAAATTGGTCTCTCCTCAAGCTAACACCTAGCCACTTGCTTGCCCAATAGGTGGGGCTTGTGTTATATCTGTATCAAAGCGCCCGATAAAGTTCACGCCCTGTCATCCGGCCCTGTCGTCCAAACGCCGAACAACGCCGAATGTGTCAGGGGTGCCTATCTGAGGCAGGAGTCTGGGTGCCGATTCACACTGACAGCTCAGCCTCGGAATCATCAGTGCTTTGAGGAATTCCGGACCTGTGGCAGTCCACAGAACGGGATTCATAGAACGGAATTGTGGCCAAGGCCGAGGACAACAGGAATTCCATGAAACAAGAAAATGCCAAGTCTACTTAAGTACCCTCCTTGTCCCTCAAGATAGCTCGAGTACACACACAACACTTGAACTAATTAGTTGTTTCGTTCCCAATCCGTATACATCCGAAGGCACATGCGGTGCCTCCATTCAGTGGTAAACGCTCGAAGACTTTGAACTAATCAATTCATGGAGTTTTCGAGACCTCCATAGCAAAGGAATCTAGAATTTTCCCTTGAGCCTTGTTCATCATGGCCAAGGTCTCATATTTTCGCAAATTGTTTGACACTGCCCTCATCACTCCGGGGGTCCTCGAACATTCCTACGCCGGCTCAGGAACTACATCCGAACCCTTTATATGTGTCTTCCTGCCCGACGATCCTATAAATCCCAACAACTGGTCATCCCTGCGAAAATGGACGATCACACTTGCCGCAGCCGGCACCGTCTTTATCGTCTCATTCTGCTCGTCAGACTACACCGCAGCCATGCCTGGCATCATCGCTGAGTTTGGCGTCACTCGGATTACCGCAACTCTTGGCCTTGCCCTTTTCCTTGTTGGCTACATTATTGGCCCGCTGGTCTGGGGCCCCATGTCTGAGGTCTACGGCAGGCGTGCGCTCATGATATGTACCCTTGGCCTCCTCACGGCGTTCAACGCTGGTGCGGCTGCCGCCAACAACATGGCCGCGCTCCTTGTCTGCCGTTTCATTGGGAGCATCTTCGGGTCGTCACCTATGACAAATGCCGGCGGGACCATTGCTGACCTCTTCCCGGCTGCCGAGAGAGGAGTCCCCGTTGCAATATTTGCCGCTGGCCCTTTTCTGGGACCTGTGCTTGGCCCGATCATAGGGGGATTCACAGCGGAGTATGCGGGCTGGCGTTGGGTCATGTGGGTTATGACTCTTGTGTCTGGCCTATTCTGGATCGTGGGCACTCTTCTCATCCCAGAGACATATGCCCCATACATCCTCGAGTGCCGAGCAAAGGCACTCGAGAAGCAGACGGGCAAGGTCTTCCGGACGCCTTTGCAGCTTGCCGGCGCCCGGCCAACCCCTGCCCAGGCCGTCCGCACTGCCATAACGCGCCCCTGGGCTCTGCTTTTCGAGCCGATTGTCACCATAATGTCGATTTACATGGCAATCGTGTACGGTACGCTGTACATGATGTTTGGTGCGTTCCCCTTCGTCTACCAGCAAGCTCGCGGGTGGAGCCCTGGCGAGGGCGGGCTGGCTTTCCTCGGGCTCCTGGTTGGTATTGCCGGCGCCTTGGTTATTATCATCCCGTACGACAAATATTGGTACGGCAAAGTCGTTGCCAGGACCCCAGGCCATGAGCAGATGGGAGCGCCGCCCGAGGCCCGCCTTCCACCTGGGATTGTAGGCAGCGTCTTGTTGCCAATAGGCCTTTTCTGGTTCTCATGGACGAACGGGCCTGAGATACACTGGATAGTCAGCATCTTGGCAACCATCCCCTTTGGAGCGGGCATGATCCTTATATTCTTCAGCCTCACCCAGTATCTGATTGACACCTACACAATCTACGCGGCCAGCGTGATCGCAGGGAGCGGCATCCTGCGCAGCCTCTTTGGCGCTGCATTTCCCTTGTTTACGGCAAACATGTATCAAGGGCTTGGGATACACTGGGCCTCATCCTTGCCGGGCTTCCTGTCCCTAGCTTGCATGCCATTCCCATTCCTGTTCTGGAAATACGGCGCACAGATTCGTAACAGATGCAAGTACTCCAGGCAAGCTTCTGAGGCTATGCAGAAGATCATGGGCACGACGGAAGCTAGTGAAAACTGCAAATGAAATTCTGTTTTGGCTTTCCTCCACGCCCGCCCCTCACGGAATCAGCCTCAACCACGCGAGCACTACGTTATGAGTTTGACTTGGATAAGCCCGTCATTGCAGCACGGCAGCGCCGAAAATGTGTTACGACCGATTTTTTATGATTATTTGCCTCATCCTCCCATATGGACGCGACGAGGCGCGCCGGCAATGACGGCTCTGCCGGCTGCAAATCCGTGGCCGCCTGCCTTTTTGATGAACTCGCATGCAGAGTACCGCCGATGCCCAGACGGGACGGCACCCCGAGCAACTGCTCCATCTTGCCCAATAACCTCGTGCCAAAGTCAACCATCTCGACGGCAGAGCGGAGGACATGCTGGAAAGAGGCAGTCGACGAGGAAAACAGATCTCCCAGCGTAAGGCTTTTGGGGATGCGGCTTGTTTCATGGAGGAACCCCACCTCTTGATCGCCTAGGCGGGTCGTCTCTGAGGATGAGGAGCCCGAGTTGGACGAGGGATACTGCACCTCGGGCATTGGTGTCACCAGGAGGTTCTGGAGCAGCTGCCCTGTGATAGACGCCATGAGTTTCATGGAGAGCACGTAGCATTGTGCGGCTAAAGCTGCTTGTTTGGTTCGCATGTACTCGGCGAGGGGAGTCTGTGGGGTCTGCCATGTCGGTTTCATGCTGTTCTGCGCCATACACTCCACAAATCTCTCAAATATTCCAAAGATCTCGGCAACGGGATCTGCAAAGCTAGGAGGGGCCGCAGGGGCTGTAGAGTCAGTCGCTAGTCAGGGGCACTTATCGTACAGTTTTGCGTGGTGTGATTGGTCTGATCTCTGAGCATCTTGGTGTAAGTTACTTCCAAGTCATGGTAGACACTGGAAAGGAGCGCATTCGGGTCAGACGGCTCGTCTCTTTGCCGCAGGCCCAGCTCCGGAGCTGTTGGGCCACTGTAGACCGGTACGGTGCTGGCCATAGACACGGCCGAATTACGAGTATTCTGCGGTGTCGGGATGCCAAAGTCCCCAGTGCTCAGAGAAATGATGTCGGACTGCCAAAATGTGGGAAGATACGTATCGTCGAAGAAGTCGTCATGGTCTAGGAGTTGCTGGTTGAAATTCACCTCGATCTCGTCCTGAGCCAGGCTCGGTGGGTTGGCTGTGGACGTGATGGGCTTGGGGCTTCCATGATCATTGGAATTCCGCTTCCTCTTGCTGGACTGCTTGCTTTCGCGCACGCTGTACACACATTCAACCCCCGCGCGTTGACAACGGAGGCAGTGGGCTGGCCGCTTCTGGTCCCGGCTGCAACGAAGCTTTTGTTGGTGGCATCGATCACACGACTTTCGTACTTTCCGGCCCTCTGCATCGGCATCGATGGCAACGTGCAATCCCGATTCCAACTCTGGCGTAAATCGGCATGCATTAGCAGCACGTTCAGGCGCCCCACCATTCCTCGGGGTGTAACACTCTGACGGTACGGGGCTATAGCTGGCGGGGCTCGCGGCGGAGGACATTCTGTGGGACTAAGGCATGTACGATGAACTTGGATCTCGGGCACAACTCTATACGGCCATCAGAGAGGCATCTCTGACCATTTTAAGCGCACTCAACACTGCAAACACGTTTCATCGAAAGATAGATCCTTATATATTCACCCTTTGCGAGTCATTCGCCGTGCGCTGGCCGTCCTTTCTGCGAGCCGAATACCTACTGCGGTCCTGGTGGGGAAACCCAAGAGGGATGTTGATACGAGCACCTGCCCTTTCCTGGCTTTCTATTCAGTCTGTAATTCCTACACCTTTGCAGGGGAAACAAACGTTATTTCGATTTGTACGTTACATCGCGCCCCTTATTTAACCCATACATCCTAACGTTGTTACTTTTCTAGTACCTTCTATATAAACAGTACCTCTAGTATATGACTCGTACAAATAGAGCCTAATTAGAGTTGTGAGTATACAGCAGGTATACAGGTATACAAGGTATACAGGTATACAAGTAAACAAGGTATATAGGTATATTTACTTAGTATAGATTTATCCCGTTTACTCTATACGCTACGTACGCTACGCCTACGCTTACTACTTAAACGCTCCTCTTCTATAAGCCCTTCTACCTTATAAGTACTCCGCTAGACCACTTAAATATACCTAAAGAAGCCCTAAGCTAGAGAACTTACTAAGGATAAGCGGCTAAAGGCTTAAACTCTTTATAATAACGCCTATTAGACTAAAGAAGCTATTACTATACTATTAGGGGTAACGCCCTAGTAGGTCTAGTAGGTGCTAAAATACTACTTATACTATAAAAGAGTAAAACTAGTAGGAAGCTATTATTTAAAATACTAAAAAGAGTTAAATTATAGTAATAGTTCCGATTAAATCTAGCCTATTAATATATAGTATAGTAAGACCTTAAATTTTTCCTACTACTAAAGCTAGGGGTAAGGCTTACGCCTAGGTCTAGGGTCCTTCTACCCTTAACCTTATATATTAACCGTTTAGGCGTATAAAGTATATAAATAAGGATAAAAGGTTACTCTTAAGTACTAATTAAGTTAAAAGAAGGAGGATTAATTATATTAAAAACTCTTTATAGAAAGGGGTATTTAGTTATATAATCTATATTTAAAGTAAGTAAATATCTTTAACTACTAGAATATACCTCCCTTAGTAGTAAGACCTAGTAATAAAGTAAAGCTACTTAAAAGTAAAGAAATAAAAACCTACTACTAGTATATAAATTTATTAAAATATTAAAAAGAACTAATTATAACTATAACTTAGTATAAACTTAGTTTCTTCTAATACACTTATTATAGCTATTTTAATTACTTAGAGTTTATTTAGTTATTATACTCCCTAGCTACTCTTTACTTCTATTTTTATTATGTTTTTTACTTTATAAACTTAAATCCCCTTTAATCCTTATTATAAGTTAGTATATAGCTATTTATATAGTTTCCTAAGTATAAACTTATAGCTTTACTCTCTAATTCTAGTAATACTAGATAAGGTCTACTCTATTTTATTCTTAAAAGCTAATAAGGATCTATATTATATATAGAATAGTACTTAAATAAAGTATAATTTAGTTAAGGTAATAGTAGTATATTTAAAAGTACTATAACTTATATATTTATTAAGAAAGGGCTTAAGCTTAGTAATATTACTAGAAACTATTTAAGTATACTTAGTATAGGAGTATTTTAGTAAAATTCTGTTTCTTTTAATTTAATATTAATTTAGTCTAACTAAATAGAACTAGTATAACTTAAGCCTTTAGGTTTCTAGCTTCTTTAATAAAATATAACTAGTATTAACGTCAAATACTACCGAGTTGCGCACCCCACCGAGTTGCGCACTTTTTAATGTTATTAGCACAATAACCTAAATTACAGCACTACATTAATTAAAATTGATTACAACTAATTGGAACTAAATACATTAAATAATTCTTTATTTTCCTTATATATTTATGCATTATGCCTAAGCTTTTTGTAGTTGCTACACTATTTAATAATTAATTTAGGGCGAATTGCTTTTTGGGCACCCCCACTTATTTTACTAGCTAGCTACTTTCCTTTTATATTTAATTTAATTATCTTTTTAGCATCTTGTGTTGTAAGTAATTCCTTTAACTATAAATATGTTTGTTTAGCTAAGTAATACTTTAAAAATACTATATTTGCTTTTCAAAGGGTTTTATTTTCCTTTGTTAATAGGAATACTATATAGGCTAATAACTAGGTATCCTTTGCTAGCTAGTTAATAGTAATTAAAATTAATATTAAAAAGCTTCTTTAATAATAAGCAATTTAATTTTTAATTAAA
>MAVT02001693.1:0-10540 GCA_001702395.2 Diaporthe helianthi
TAAATATAAGGGTTGAGATTTTAAAGTGTCCCAAGACTTTTTCGGCCCCACTGTAGTTAAGCACCGGGCAGCTGCGGGCGAGGAGCTGTCCACACACTGCATCCCGTAGCTGGCGACCTGGCATTGATGATGTGGTGCACCCGTGGGCAGCCGTTGCGGCAGCCGTTGCCAACCCCCTCCCCCCCTTCTCCGCACCGTCGCGCCCCCCTCCCTGTGCACGAAGGAAAGGGACAGTGAGAGAAAAGGAGAAGTGTCAAGCACCGACCAGGAGACTTTTGAAGTCGCAGCAGACATAAAATCGCTTGTGGTCATGTCGTCTGTGGTGTGTGCCGGCCAAGCAACGGCAGATCCAGCTGCAATTGACTCTTCCAAAGTCGGATTCCGGCAGGACAAAAATGGTTCAGTAGGAGGTTGCACCGTGTCGCTTTACCCTGCGTCTTCATTGCCCATGCACAAGATGCCGTACAAAAAAAATGTACAACAAGCACTGCCTGTCTGTGGTGGTCGCGGTGGTTGTGGTGTTCGTGGTAGTCCTGTAGTCGTGAATATCAACATCTACCTAGGTACCCAACTTCAAGGACGTCCCAGGGAAAAAAGGTATGGTTGACAATGTAGAAGGCGGATTTTCCGCGGCTGCACATCTCGAGCAGATCCAAGCAAGTATGTCTCTTTTAGGGTATCTTTTTATCTCTGCGTTAGCCAACGGTTGCGTCTCTACTACGGTAGGTACCTAGGTACCTAGGTAAGTTAAGACAAGCCAAGCAGTCCCTCAAGTCTCTTGTCAAGCCCGAGAGTCCACAATTGAAACAGGCCTCTCCCAGTACACCCACCTACCCAGCCTGCCAGCCAGCCCAGCACGACCCGGTACCGAGGACCGACACACTAGGCCAATTACCAGCAGGGTTTATTGTGGTAGCAGCACCTGGCCCATTTTTGTTTTCCTGTCCGCAAGACAGTGTCACGGGCTACCGACTGCTTGCTCTTCTGGGTCTCTTCTCACAATCAACACTGCCTCTCTCTCGACCTCATCCCATCACCACCCCCCACCCCTCAAACCCCCAAATAGCTTTGCACAGGCACAGAGACGTCAATACCAGCTATGTCTCGGGCCGCCGCATGCTGCTTGATGTAGCTCTGGGCTGTTCGTGCCAGGCTCCTCTGTTCTGGCCGGGCTGTCGGTACAGCCCTGCCTGCTGTCGGCTGCCAGCCAACGCCGTCCTACGCCCTACGACTTGTTTCTCGCCAGTCATCCGTACGCCCACACACCGTCTCGAGCCGTCTGGCCTGCCATACTCAACCCCATAGGCACCTTAAATCATTCATGCGCTCTTTCACCTCCGAGACGCGTCTGCCCTCCACCGCTGCAACCTCGAGGCACCCTGAGACCCCCTGAACGGTTCGCTCCTAAACGATTCGCTCCAAGGCTACATCACATTGTCCCCAGACCGAGCGGACATGAGCTGGTCCAGGTCGGATCTGTCCTCTGAACCCAGCCCTCAATGGATACAGATTCGTCACAGCTGGCTCCGCTGGCGGTGACGTCGCTGCGCGCCCACACAGCCGGCGTCATGGAACGGTCTCTCAGCCAGCACCAAAGGGAGAAGGACAGGGAGGATCTCAAGGAGGCTGCAGAACAGACCCTCAACGTTATTGTTGACCTGAATCTTGACGGCTCCATCCGCTGGGTCAGCCCCTCTTGGGTAGACGTGATCGGTACAGAAGCTGCTCAGATCGAGGGTACCCCCCTTTCCGATGTCGTCGTCAGCGAGCCGACAACCATTTTCACCGACGTCGTCGAGTCCATGAAGGCAGATGACTCGGGCAGCAAATTCATTCGCTTCTCTGTCAAGACTGGCCCCGAATCGAAGCTGCTTACCCCCGAAGGAGCTGCCCTGGAGGGTGAGCAGGATGAGGATAACCTACAGGTCGTCGATCTCGAGGCACAAGGCATCATGGTCCACGACACTGGGGGTGAGAGTCACGTAGGTCACCCGGGTGAACTAATCCGCAAAACTGGGCTAACTGGTATATCCTAGGTTATGTGGATGATTAGGCCGTGGGTTGCGCCTCGAGAGATCAAGATTGATCTCGATTCCGAACTCGTCGACTCGCTTGGTTCCGGCGCCGAGGTATTAGCTGGCTACCTGACCCGCCTTGCAGAAGTCGGACTGGAGGATTCGACCAACTATGACCCGCCGCCGCCCGTTCTCTGCCGAATCTGCGAACGTCAAATACCGCCATGGTGGTTCGAAAAACACACAGATCTTTGCTTGCAGGAGCACCAAGCTGAAATGGAGGTGCAAATGGCCCAGGAAAGCCTGTCAGAGCACCGCCATGCTATTGTCAAGGTTCTTGATGCCCTGGAGGCCCGAAAGAGCCGCTCGTTGATCGGGGAGCAGACGGCCCTCCTGGCAGCCGAATACAAGGGAATGCCTATCGGGCCTCCACAATCGAGTTCCTCCTCTCCAGGGACATCATCCCCGTCGACCAGCGGTGCCCGTTCCCGGGAGAGGTCTTCCGGGTTTGGCCATGCCCGCGCCAGATCCTTCGCCGTCAGGCGGCCACAGGCGCGGATCGTTGAGCTGCTGTTGGATCTGTGCGACACGGCGATCGAGATCAGCACGCCAGCGATCAAAGAGTCTTCGACTCAGAACCCAGGCGAATTCCGCACCCAGTCCCCTCAGTCCGAATCCAGAATTGCCCAGGTGATGCAATGGCACTCTCCCAGTACCAACACTCTCGAGCAGGAGCAGGGTCTGGCATTGTTGTGTGCTGACACGGAACGTATCGCAAAGGCCAAGATCGATGCCGTCTTCCGCCACAGAAAGATCATCGAGTACTCGGAGCGCATCCGCGTCGAGTTTTCCATCAAGGTCCAGGACTGCATAGATGGTGCCATGCGGCGGGCTGCTCGGATCGCTGCCGGGAGAATGAGCGATTCGACCGAATCTGGCTCCGAGACGGGGGAAGAGGATGTGACACCTGCCCAGGAGGAAGGCATATTCGCCGGGTCGTTCGATGCAGGCACGTCTCTTGCTCTCGCTTTGGAACAAGCAAACCTGAGTGACGAAGTTGACAAGCGGCGGCTCTCCACCGCCATCGACTCGACACGGTCAAGCAGTCCGAAAGAATGCCCCACACCCCGATCACACCATGGGATGCTAGGTGCGGCTGGCCAGGGTGCAAGAGAATCCCGACGAGAGTCCATGCTCCTTGAGAGTGACACTGGGGATAGTGAAGGCAGTGTGAGGTCATCTTCCGTGGCCTCTCGGCCGCCCCCACGGACAGAGTCACCGATATCAGAATTTGGTGATTTGAGGAGACAAGCCAGCTCTCGGTCGCACAACCGACGCAGTTGGATCCTCCCTGGTGCCATTTCTCCGCGGAGACAGGAATCGCCATCGCGAGGCGCCCAACAACCGTCATCGCCCCTGAGGATTTCGAAACCACGCGTGCCCGGGTTCCAACACGATGGCATGGTCTCTCCAGAGCCATCACCAAAATTGCCCAACAGCGAGTTCAGCTCACCCATCGCTGTTCCACAACACCATCCGCACCATCCCCACCATAACCATCACAGGAGGCAGTCATCTGCCGCCATACCGTCGTCGACAGGAGAGAATGTCAGGTTGCCCCCGTCGCCGCGACTCAATGGTGTGGGTGCCCCGCCTATGGCTCGTGCGGTTCCACCCTCGATCAAGGACTTCGAGGTTATTAAGCCCATCAGCAAGGGTGCTTTCGGGAGCGTCTACCTCTCTAAAAAGAAGTCCACCGGAGAATACTTTGCAATCAAAGTGCTCAAAAAAGCGGACATGGTGGCCAAGAATCAGGTGACCAACGTCAAGGCCGAGCGGGCAATCATGATGTGGCAAGGCGAAAGTGACTTTGTCGCTAAGCTCTACTGGACTTTCTCAAGCAAAGACTACTTGTATCTCGTCATGGAATACCTCAACGGTGGTGACTGTGCGTCTCTGATCAAGGTGCTCGGGGGGCTCCCTGAAGACTGGGTGAAGAAGTATTTAGGCGAAGTTGTCCTTGGAGTCGAGCACCTTCACAGTCGTGGTATTGTGCACAGAGACCTGAAACCGGACAACCTCCTCATTGATCAAAAAGGTCATCTGAAGCTCACCGATTTCGGTCTTTCGCGGATGGGCTTGGTGGGCAGGCAGAAACGAGCCCTTAACAGTGGTTCAACGGAGCCCGCCCCTGACTTGTTGAAATCAGGTCCATTCGCAAGGTCGACATCCGTAGGCTCCTCAATATCTCGGTCTGCCTCACTGGATGTTCATGCACCACGACACCCATCATCGCCTGGCTCAACACCGCAGATGACGCCTAGCGATTTCGGCCTTAACCTCGGGCCGCCATCCTATTTCAGCCTCGGAACCGCGCAGGAACCTCGTCGGATATCCAGCAGCCACCGAAGCGATAGTGGGGGCAGCGAGTCTCTGACTCACATGCTTGGGAACTTCACATTAAACGACAGTGCTCATGGGCCGGTGTCTCAGGCGGTGATGTCACCGCACGAGGGAAGTGAAGGGGGCAGCCCTTCCTTAGACACTGGATCCCTGCGGCAAGCCAGCATGACGAGTACACAAGGTAGCATGGACCAAGGAAAGGCCACCCCGCCGTTACCAAGCATGCCCCCGCCGAATTGGGCCCTGTTTGACCCCGAGGACACAAGTCGCCGTTTTGTCGGCACGCCGGACTATCTAGCCCCCGAAACGATACGAGGCGAGCCTCAAGACGAGACGAGTGATTGGTGGTCAGTTGGCTGCATTCTGTTCGAATTTCTCTATGGGATACCCCCTTTCAACGCAAGCGAGCCTGACCAGGTATTTGAGAATATCCTCGCTCGGAGGATACACTGGCCGGATGAGGGTGATGATGAAGTGTCACCTGAGGCGAAGGACCTGATCAACAAATTACTGTGTATTGACCCACAAGAACGCCTGGGCTCAAACAAGGACGAGAAATTCGCGTCTGGTGGGGAGGAGATCCGAAACCACACCTGGTTCCAAGGACTTAACTGGGAAACCCTGCTGTTGGACGAGGCTCAATTCGTTCCCCAGCCCGAGAATCTCGAGGACACTGAATACTTCGATGCCCGGGGTGCAACGCTGCAGTCGTTTGCAGAAGAAATGGAAGACCAAATGTCACCACCGACAAGCGGCCCTGGCACGGAGTATCCAGATCGCCCACATGACGCTTTGAACCGCGTACGCTCTCAAGTCAACTCCATGAAGCGAGGACTGATGCCTCTTCACATACCGCCACACGTCCGAGATCTCAAGACGAGGAGACTGAGCGAGCCGATGGTCAACGATGACTTCGGCAACTTTGCTTACAAGAACTTACCGGTGCTAGATAAAGCAAACAAAGATGTCATACAAAAACTGCGCGCCGATGCCCTAGCGGCCCAGAACAAATCGTCGGCCGCCACCAGCCCCATCGGCGTGAACCAAGTCACGTCACCTGGCGGCGCCGGCCTCGAAGGCAGTCCTGTACTGTCAAACCCGGTACATCGAACCTTGTCCAACGCCAAAGCCACGCAACGACCCCAGTCACCATCAGGCTTGAGCAACTCGCACTCTTCACCAAGTCGGGTCTCTCAACCATCTTCGCCTCTTCTGGTTTCGTTTGTTGCTGGGCAAGAAGGAAGACGTAAGGCTTCCAGTAATGCTTCCAATCTGACTCAACAGTCTAGCTCTGGTAGCTCACTTCAGCCAGGCAATTTCTTCGATGTGCCCCGAGTTCCGCCGAGCCTCCAGAAGGCTGCTTCATCGGTCTCTGCCTCCCCTGTCAAGGGCCGCGGGGCGCCACCGCCACTTGCCTTGTCGCCCCAGAGGACCGTCACCACGCCTCGCCAAGGGAGTGGTCAGTCGAGCGCTCGGTCGAGGTCACTTACCGTTGGCTCTCAGGAAGGGAGCCCCGTGGCCGCAGATCTCTTGGCCCACCACCGGAACCGTCGCAGTCAGGTCTTTGACATGTCGCCTTCATCGTCCGACAATGAAGGCGAGAAGGCGAATGCCGCCCTTCTCAGGGTACAGAGGCGGCGACACAGCTCCCGGCGCTTGTCGCAGATCACATACGATTGCCCCACGTTCCGCCCGTTGGACGTCCTCATATGTGAAGACCACCCTGTGTCCCGCATGGTCATGGAAAAGCTGCTGGAAAAGCTGCGTTGCCGCACCATCTCCGCTTCCACGGGCTCTGAAGCTGTTCGGTACGCCATGAGCGATATAAAGTTCGACGTCATCTTTATGGAGTTCAAACTGCCACAAATCAATGGTGCCGACGTTGCCAAGATGATTCGCGAGACCAAGAATGCCAACTCACATACCCCTCTGGTAGCAATCACGGCGTACCTGAAGGAGCTCCAGGCACCGCACTACTTCGACTCGTTGATCGAGAAGCCCATCAGCTCGTCGAAACTGACCGAGGTCCTGACTCACTTCTGTCAGTGGAAGCCAGCATCGCCCAGTCAACCTCACATGACGCCGATGTCCCTTGTCCGGCCCGTACCGTCAAGTTTGAGGCAGGAGAGCCTGAGACTGGAGGATAGCCCTACCAGTGGTACGTCTTCTGGTTTTGCAAACCGGCCTGGCAGCAGCTTCCGTGGTTCTAGCCGCGAGGACTCGATTTCATCTAGCCTTTTTGGCGACTCAGAGTCAATATCGACTGATGACATTCCTGTCGTGATTAGTCGCAAGGCTACGGGGGATTGGAGCGAGCACGGCCTGGGGATCGATGTCTCATCGGAAGAGCATATCCTGAGCTCGAGCGATCCCGCAAAAGGCATGCCTCCTTTACGGCTCCAGGCGAGTGCTCCGGGCCAGATCGAGCACGGCAGCACCGCGATGCCGGTAGCCGGTCCACAGCCGCGTCGCTCTTTCGAAAGGCTCAGAGCAAAGAGAGAGGTCATGGAGAAGAGACGCCTCGAGGGCAACGCGGGCTTCGATTCCGCAGATGATGAAGACGAAGAGCTCGGCAATGGGAGTGTCGGCAAGGCAGGTAGCCCTGGGCCAACATCTGCTCCAACATCAGGCCAGGCCTCGAAGCAGCAGCACTACCGCAGCAAGTCGGTGCTGCCCTCGTCGAAGCTTGGGATTGAGATGATGCGCGCTAATAGCCACGAGAGCAACCACCCACTAGATGGCCCGGCCGCAATCGAGCTGAGGATGCAAGGTCTTTCCAAATCTATGAGCGAAGCTGACTGCCTGTCTCCACGGTCCGGCAGTTCTCTCCAGCCGACCGGCCCTCGTGCCGATGGACTAGCTCTGAGCCCGGCTTCGGTGGCCAAGGAGGAAAACGATGACGAGAAAACGGTCGTCATACGTACGCCTCCATTGGGGGGAGCGACTGAACTAGTTGCAGAGGACACATGTGAGGTCCAAGAGACACCAAGACCGCCCCCTACTATGACAGACCGGAAGTCATCGTCTTCCACGCTCAAGGCCCCGGACGAGTCAAAAACAACAATAGCACAAAGGAACTCGGCCAATGTGGCAGAGCAGACCATTGAGGGTGGCGGCGGAGGAAGGGCGATTGACGACAGCTGACTATCCGACCACTGCAATGACCAAGATCAAGCAGCCGGTGCGGTTGCACAATCAGCTACTGTCGCCGTCGAGAAAAATACCACCAGCACTTTTTCCTTGCGTTATTTGATTTCAATTGCGAACCTGAAGCTCAGCGCGGCGTTCAATGGGCCTGATCATGTTTGATCCAAATGTGTTGAAAGGGTGATCACGGTTACTTCATCTTTGCAATTCCAGGCGAGCACTTTCACTTGCTGGAGGGCTTGGTGGCAGGCGTATGTGGTTGGTTTCCAGAAGCGTTCAAGCCCATCATCCGAGCGACTGGGCCGATGCCCATGTGACTGAAATTGGGCTGAGAGTGAGCGACCTTTTTCTCTCTCCCATACTTGTACTATTTCCTGCCCCCCCCCCTCCCTAGTACCTTCGTCTCTCTTTCGTGAGGGAAATGCAAAACGACGACGTGGGGGCAGAAATCGGGAACACAAGAAAAAAACACCAAAGAACCACATACTCCGCTGTCTTGGCGTCACCATCGTTGTTGTCGTCGTTATATTCAGCATCAGAGGCATTGGAGGTTACAATTTAGGACAATAGGGCTGTCGGCTCACAGAATTGTAACCGTCACGCAGCCGGCCTTTCGTCTAGGTGCTTATCATTCTCCTTTGTTTCTCTGTGTAGTTTATTTTACCTATCGATAAATTTCTGTTCTCGTTGTCGCAGCCCGTCATCCCTAGGACTGGGGACTGGCCCTGGCCTGGGTTGGCCTAGTTGTCGGCTTTCTGAGCTTGCTGGAACAGTCGGTGGGTGTCAGATTTCATACACTCAATTTTTATTTCGCCCGCTTAGGCAGACTTCGTCTATACATGGTCTCAATTTGGCCATGCGGCGGCTAATGTGGAAAGAAAGTCCGAAAGATGGAGAGGATGACTTGGCCACAGGAAAAGCGATGCAGTGTTCAATTTATATGTACATCGTGGTCGCATGGGAAAAAGAAACAAAAAGATGAATAAGCAAAATAACGACAAAAAAGGAGGGCATTGGATCGACCGATCAGTAAGGAAGGCGACACAAATCTGCGCTTGATGAATGACTTTTGGCTGGTGCATTCCTTCGGAGATGGGATGAATAAAAAGAAAAGATTGGAAAGAAATGCGCTTTGTCGCTGTGTTGCAATAAACCCATTGCCATGTGAGTATTGCACATGTGACCGGTTGACTGCATCCTTACCAAGTTACGAGAATCTAAGGCGACCGGCTAGTAATTACAGCTCTCTCACCTCATCACATGTTGAGAGGCATTAGTTCCTGGGTCGCCCTGATGATGAAGAAACGAGTTGATGGCCGTAAAGTTTTATCCAGCAAATGCACCATTCCCTGCCTCATGTTTTCTTTGATTTCGAACAACATGTTTCTAATCTGCTTAAAACTGTACCCATTACTTGTACAAAACACCTTTACAGCCTCCTGGAACGCAGAGTGCGCCCAGGTAGGCCTGCTTAGTGCCAGGTGTATCATTAGCATGCACAGCGTCTCGTTGCGAGATAAAATTATCTTGCGCCAAGTCGTACAAGAACAAGCTCGAAGACTCTCCTCCGTTCTGCGCCTCAAATATAACGCAGGTGCTTCTCATGCCTCGGTCTATCAACGCCCAGGGAGAGCTGCGCTTACTCCGCTGGCAGCAACTAGGTAGCTCGCTGCCACCCACGGCAAGACTCGACGTCCCAAGGGACAGATGTAGCTGTTCGGGGTCTTAATCCCGGTCCTCGTGGCCTTCACCCAACTCCGCACCATCGTATTACTAGATACGCTCACCAAGGGCTAAATATTAAGGTAGTAACTTATTAAAATAAACCTACCACGTATTACACTCTAAGTCAGTGGACCCCTTCACGAACCACCCTCTTCAAAATCGTCGTTTCTCACCAAAAAAACTCAATTTTTATACTCTTATAACTAATTCTACAAAAATACTATAATTACCTACTAAACACTAGTAAGTCTATCTTAAAGTTTTTATTTCAATACAAAGTATATAAAGAAATAAATTATTTTTCCTTTAATAGTAGATTATATAAAGTAAAGTTTGTTCATTTTTTACATATTAAATAAAATCTTACGTTATAGGTTTATTATTAAAATAAATAAATAAAACTTTATTAAAAACGAGATATTACGTATATAGTAATATAAATTAGAAGAAAGTTTACTAATAACTATTTTATTTATTAAGTTATTAAAGATTTAAAATAAGTAGAGTAAATAAAGTAGGGAAAAGTACTCTACTTATTTTTTAATCTTAAATAACTTAATAAATAAAATAGTTATAATTAAAAGCTCTGCTGATTTATATTAATGTACAACTAATATATCGTTTTTAATAAATATTTATTTATATATATGAATAATAAGCCTTAAATCTCTTCTAATATATTTCTTTGTAAATATTGTAAATACTAGTTAGTAGAGGTTTATATAGTAATATATATATAAATAAGGCTAGTAATTAATATTATATTTCTTTATTAAAATTCTTAAATTTAAGATAGATTTAATGTAAGCCAGTATTTAATTAGAGTATTTTTAATGAATTATTTACAAGGTGGTAAAAATCGAACTTTTTAGTAGGAAACGGCGATTTTGAAGGGGGTAGTTCGTGCAAGGGTCCGCTGACATAATATAAATATAGTAATACTATCGATAATATATGCATACTATAGTATATAACCCTGAGTATTAATATAAAAGTTTATTTTAACTAAAATAATGAGAAAAGTCTTTTTTAATTTTCATTTTAAATATAATTACTAGTTTTATCTTTAAATATAAGGATCTAGTTAAGCTTTCTACTATAGTCCTTTTCTTTTTCCTTACTTAAATTCTTATCTTAGTATATAGAATTACATTTAAACTTAGTTTATAATTGTTCTTTTTATTTTCAGTAATTAAGTAATAAAACGGCTTTAGCTATAGCTATACTTTTCCCCCCCTCCCCCCTCCCCC
>MAVT02001694.1:0-10537 GCA_001702395.2 Diaporthe helianthi
AATATATATTAAAGATAAACCTTTATTAAGTAATCCTATATATAAGTTATATATAGCTTATTAATAATTGATATTATATTATAAGTAAAGTTACTTATTTCTATTTTTAGAAATAGATAATTATTAAACTTTTATATAAATATTTATATATAATATATAACTACTATAAAATTATTTATATGTATTATACAACTACTATATAATTGTATAGCTATATAAGTAGTGTTGTTTTAATCTATAGATAACCTAAAGGTGTACGGTGCTTTAGTATAGTAGTAAAGGCTTAGAGACCTAGCGTTTGTAAAAGACATAGTGTTAAAAAGCCTGTCTCTACAGGCACGTGGCCGTAGCCTTAGGCTAGATAGATAGACGAGGCTAGGTAGCATCGCTCCTAACGGTTATACAGCTATATAAGACCTCTACTATACATTATACAAGGTATAATAAACTATTATAAATCTATATGTAATAGACCCATTAAATTATTATATTTTTATACTACTATATTAGTAATATAAATTATTAGCCTAATTATATATTGTATAAGCTTCTTAACTATTATAGTATTTCTAGTCTTTTTAACTTAAAACTATTCCTTAGGCTTAGGAGTCCTTATACGAGTTTATTTTACTAGTAGTCTCTCTTAAAGCTTGTTTCTTTTTTTTATATTATCTTGAAATCTTTTTTTTCCTTAGTAGATTTTAAGGACTTTTAAGACTAAAGGTGTAGAATAAGAAAGAAACTCTCTTCTTTTTCTTAATATACTAATTCTCTCTATTATAGCTCTTAAGCTTATCTCCTAGACTTCTTATAAAGATATTTTGAAAGTAAGAGTATTATTTAGATAAAGCCCTTCTAGAATCAAATTATTTTATTAATATACTTTTTATAAAGTTAAATTTCTTAAGCTAAGTATTAAAAAGTCTCTATAAACTTAGGATTATAATATAAACTAAAAGAGTTTATAGTAGGATTTTAGTTTTTTCTTTACTTTCTAAGCTAAATTTATATCTTTTATAAAAATAATAAGCCTAAGCTTCTATATTCATTAACTATTTGTAAGGGCCTTTTTATCTAATAGTAAATATTTAATGATTTTTATAGATTAAGTATACTTAGTACGTAAAAAGTAAATAGGTTTTAGTGAAAGTAGTGTTAGAAGATAGAAGAGAATAAACGCTATTAAATAGTAAATATTATATTATAACTTATACATAGTAAGGTAGTTATAGAAGAATAATTAAATATTTAAGGATAGTAAATATAAGGTTAGTATATAGTTATAAGCTAAGATATTAGGAATAATTATATAATGTTAAATAGAGGACTCTAATTAGTTAAACGACTATTTTCTATCCTAAAACGCTAATTAGTAGTTTAGTTTAGCACTTAAAGCTATATTAAGCTTATTAAATAGGGTTAGAAGATTTGAATGTAGTTTAAATTAAGGATAGTATATAATAAAGAAAGTAGGGCCTTTAGTAGTTAAAGTAAATAAGTTATTTAATAGTACTGAGGAACGCGTAGTTGTATTAGTTTATTTTAGATATCTAGCTTAGGCGATTACCCTTATTTATATATTTATTTATACGGGTAATACATTCCTTATATTAATGATTTTTATAGTTTAGAAAACTCTATTCTTAAAAATCTTTAAGTAGTATTATTCTTAATATATAAGTAACTCAAAAGCATATAATTTCTTTATATAGAAGTAAATACTTAGAAACTTAGTATTTCTAAAATATATAATATTAGTAAGCTTATCTTTATTATTATATAGCTATAGCTATAGCCTTATACTATATAAATAAAGCTAAGGAGTATTACTATTAATATTAATAATAAATAGAATTATTACTATAAGTAGCTAAAGAGCTAATAAATAGTTGAGTACTTTATAGTAAGATTAATAATCTTTTAAAAGGGGTAATATTTAAAGTAATCTCATTAATAAATCTAAGCTAGAGACTTCTCTTATTACTTCTAATAAATATAAAGTAAAGCTTAATCTTTATATATATTAAAATATAATTTCTTATAAATTATTTAGCTATATTTTATTTAAAAACTATTATATTTTAATATGAAGTAAGATAAACTATTTAATTAAAAATAAAGTAGTAATAAAAACACCATTTATTTATTACTTTACTCTTAGTTTATATTACTATTATAAAAGATATTAGAACTATAAAATACATTTTAACTTTATTAAATAATAATAATAAAGGTAGAAAGGAAGAGATAAAAGAACCTTTAAAGAGTAACTATTACTATAAATATAGAGATATTAAAGTCTTTATATAAGGCCTATAGGCTCCTAAAGAATAATTTAATGGCGAAGAAGCCTAATAGATAGAGAGTAGGGGGAAGGAGAGGGGGGAGGGGGGAGGAAAAATACAGCTGTGGCCGAAGCCTCTTAATCCGTAGACAACCCGAAGATACGTTTTGAAGTGTTCCCCCGAGGAGCACGTTCAACTTTAGAATGGAGTGCCTCAACAAGCACCTCCAGACATCTTGTGTCCTAGGACAGGAATGCTGCTGTAAGTTTGAACAAACGCCTTTTTGCTACAAAATCTGCTAACATTGCACTAGGTCTATTCATTCCCCGTGACCAAGATTTCCTCCTGCTCAAAGAACTCTCATGTTGCTGCAGAGCTTCATGATACGTTGCACTTTTTGATGAACAGCTGATTTGGAAGAATCCTCAAGATCTCGCACTGCAGGCCGCAGCTCGTCCCATATTTGTATGAATTTCTCCTCGTTGACCCTCCCGATGTTGCTAAACGCGGTCTTCATCACATCACGTTCGTAGAGCTTGTGCACTGCGGACGCCGTGAAAGTCGGAGGCAACATCTCATTGCTCCTGGCCTGGGAGTGTGCCCTCACTGCCAGCGCACTTATCTTGAAGCAATAGATGATGGTTGCGGCCAGCCCGGCTGCCAGCGCTGTTGCAATACTTGAGCCCGTGGTTGCATTCTTGGTGTTGCTCACCTCGACGCCGGGGAATATGAAATCCACGTCCTTGCCTGCATACCTGAATGCGCCACCGTCGTCGTATGCGGCGCCGATTCGGAACATCTTTTCAGGCTGCACCGCTGACGGGTAGTATTTGGTCTGGAACTTGCCTTCATCCGGAGAGCTACAGAACAAGAGGACGTTGCGGCTGGCGGCCCTACGCATCGCATCCTCGAACAGCACTTTTTCTGGGCTGGAGTGGCTGGGAACTGGGATAGTCCACGACATGGAAATAATGGTGGCATTCTTTTCCAGCGCGGCATTGATTGCCTAGAGCAGAGAGCTTGGTCAGCAAGTCTCGAGCTGCAGATAAAGTGCTTTCCAGATGGAGTTCGTAGAGCGATCTAGGTGGACTTACCAATGCAGCTGACTTTAGAACAATCTGACTGTTTCCGTTGACAAGGTGCGTTTTTAGGCGGACTAAAACCCAAGTGTTAGTCTGGCTCGATCAATTCTTATCCACGGAGAAAGCTTACTGGGGTAGATTTTTGCCATCGGACACACTCTGAGGATGCACCTTGCCATCTCAGTGCCGTGTCCCTGTGCTGAGTTGTAGGACTGCCCAACGATACCGTCGTCTCCGTAGTCAAACGTCTTGCCCTCAAGCACGCGGCCAGCTAGCATCTTGTCCAATAATGAAACGCCGTCATCTATGAGTGCCACGATCACTTCATCCTCAAGGCCCGAACCCATTGCAGGCTTAGGGGTCGTCCCACGGTCGGAAGCCAGGCCAGTCACACCGTTGTTAGTTGTACTTGAATAGTGCTCTAGCGTGGAGGCCCATACAAGATTGATACTTGCTGCGAATGCATCCGTGCACTTAAGCCATTCATGTTCGTTCATGTCTTTATCAGGCACCGCAGCAGAGGGCCGACCTTGCATTGGTCCAGGTCGGAGCAGAGCCACAGCTGTTTTCATCTCAGTACCCAAGTTCGGGCTGCTCAAGTTGACAGTGACCACCAAGTTATATTGGTCTGCGCCTAGCGGTATTTGATCCGTTCTCTGGCGAGTAGAGATAGCCAATCGGTTCTTGTTGAGGCGCTCTTCAAATTCCCCCTTTTTTCGAATCGTCCATTCATCGGAGTCGTGTAACTGCAATGATCAGCCCATGTTCAGAACTGCGCAGGTAGGCTAGTCCGTATCACATCATCATTTTTCTGGTGGTCGACAGACGAAAAGCAGAGAAGAATCCAAAAGAAGAGGAAAGGGGGGCTGGTATTGATTTTCACTTACAATAACATCTTTTGGAATGATCAGGTTGACGATCTCGAGATGCGGAAGCAAAGGCAGCCCTTCAATCTCACTCCATGCTCGCAAGGTGGCGTTGTTTCCGCTCCATTGCAAGTCTAACTGCCTGATTTGGTTCCTGGGATTGATATCAACCCTTGGCCCATCGAGCATATCCTCTGCCTGGTTGCTGATGTCACAGATGAGCTCGGGATCCACTGTCGTCACAAGTTAGCAAGCAACATGGGTCCATTTAGAGATATACTTACTGTCGATTTTCTGCCAATCAAGGTGTTCAACCGTGATTTGACTCAGGGCGTCCTTTACAGACTCGTCTGAATGCGCGGACTGTCCGCCTTCTTCAACCACGACCTTCAGAATGTAACGGACTCCCCTCTTGTATAGAAATTCGAAAAAGAACTTCATGTCCTGGCGGCTAGGCCCGCCGATCACACGCTTTTCCTTCGAATTCGCCCTCTTGCGCCAGATCACCGTCACGTTGGGAAAGTGTACAGAGCTGAGAACTTCGTCGAACTTGGTTCCCTTAAAAGCCGTCTCGAAGAGGGCTTCGTGGATTTCGCTTGGGAGGCTTCGATAATCGAAAAAGGTTTGCACGTCTGGATTTGAGATTAATATGATGTGGACACGGTGGGAGGTCTGAATTGTCTTGCCTTGAGGATTTGTTTCATAAAGCCACCAGGTTGCTTTTTCAACGTTTCGCGTCCTCATGTAATGCAACTTGAGCATGCGAAGAACAGTCTTGGAAACACGTGCCGCAGCCTCGTGATCAATTGTCTTCCGAGGCCTTTTAGTGAATGCATGCGCCCGCTTGACTGCATGTGTGTCGGCGGGCTGCTTCGGTTTCATTTCTGGCTTGCTTTCTGAATTCTTGCCAACCATCGCCGGGGTGGATTTCATCATTTTTGGTGTGGATATAGAAGTCGCCTGGATCGGAAGTGCATCTCGGCCACCTGGCGGTCCTTCGCCTTTTAGGTCCCTGCTGGCCTCTGATACTGTCATGAGTTCGGCTTCCATTTGCCTTTTCTGTTGCCCTTCCCTTTCTCTTTTGATCATCTGCTCATCCATAATTTCATTTGGCGTATCCTTCAAAAGAAGTGTGTATGCGGACTTCGCCTGCAAAGCCGTGCTATGACCTCCCACCATCTCGTCCCAACGATCCCAAACATCTTTTTCCTCATCCTCGCGGTCATCTGGTCTCTCCTTGTGGCGCAAGGTCTCCCTTTTCAAAACGTGCTCTTCCTGGTGGGCTTTGGCTGATAAGACGTGCTCTCTATAGACTGAGACCCTGGCGTTCTCATCCACATCCAGGAATGTGTTGGTTGGCTGACTTTCGGACGATTTGTATTGAAGATTCCGTGCCTTATCATCTTTTGCGAGAAATTCGCGGATGACCTCGATGTTGCAGTGCTTGTATTGGATTGCGTAGTGCATTGGACGTCTGCCTGTATTATCTACAGCCTCTAGGGCGGTAGTGCTGGCGCTTTTGACCATTCGAATGAGTGTTGTGGGCTTGAGGGCCTTCTCGAAGGCCAAATGAAGACAATTCTTGCGTTTTTCATTGCCACGACAATCCTCGAGGGCGTTGACCAAGTGTTGCCTGCTGGTGTCTTCAGGCGAGAAGTCGGCTACCATGTAATCGGCAAGAATCCTTTTCTTCTTGATAATAGCCAAGTAAAGCGGGTTCTGATTTTCCTTATTGGCAACACAAAGGAGGTGCGGGGCCTGCAGAGCCAGTCTCTTCACAAGGATTTCGACGGTGACGGAGTCGATATGTATGTCTTGGTCTTCATCATGAACCATGTCGAAAATCGCATGCAGCACGGTCGGCGTCTTTCCAGGTATCTTCTCAGTGATACCTGGGAATCTTTCGAGAAACTTGTCAACATCTTCTTCCGTCAGTTTGACCCTTCGTGCTGTCCCGTCGGCAAGCGTCGTCTTCTTGCGATCGTTGATGACAGCCCTGATCCATTGTTTCGCCGGTAGCAAGCTATTCTTGGGCTTGCGATAGTACCCAATGCGTTCATCGTCCTCGTCTTCACTGCTGTCAGTCTCGTCTAGCTCGTCGTAGTCGGACATGTTGCAATGGGTAATAAGATCAGGGGTCCTGATTCACGGGAAAGGCTGATCACAGAATCACGGAGCTCGGGGTTATTCTCAAATGAAAATTCAACAGAAACAAGCAACTTCGTGGTAGGGATCTTGATAGCGATTTCTTTGCGAGCCAACGTGGTGGGCGAACTTCCGTCGCGTCGCCATCCGGTGCAGAGGGGGGGGGCCTTCACCAGGGTCGTGTCGGGACCAATGGATTTTTGCGCGTCCCCAGTGCACACACTTGAGCAAGCAAGGCGAGATTGCCGCCAACAAAATAAACAGCTCAGAACATGCAGAAAAGTTTTGCAAATTTCAGGCACAGCGTGACATCATTTCTCCTGTAATCCACCGTTATTGGGACGCCACGTTGCTACGCCGCAGCTCTGCAATTGCTCTCTGCGAATCATCAATTGTGAATTGTGTATTGGGCGGAGGCGCAGACCTGTGATTCTGCACGTTGGTAACTTTCGAACCTCGCACGGACGTACAGTGCGACACAACCGGATTTTCGACTGTGCGCGGCTGTGGGAGCCCTGGAGCCTCAGCAAGGCAAGCAAGCTGAGCCCTCGCACAAAAGTCAGTTGGCTTGCATGTCGTCACTTCTCTAGTTTCCAGACATTTTGCCCCAAGAACCCAGCGGGCAATGCCCTGTCGTTCGCTCTTCATGTGCGCGTCACGACCAGTGCTTCGATGTTTCAAGGGTAACATCTGGTCTTTTTTTCCAGCACAAGTCTTTTTTCCAACCAATTCAAACCATCAACCACCGAAGCCATGGCGGTGTTCGACGGTGACGCTTTCGTATTGGTATTAGTATTGAATGGTCGCCGCTATAGGCGGGAAGGTGGGCAGAGCCCCTTAGAATATAAGATCCTCTCTTCCTATTGTCTCGCTAACTAGGGATATAAGGCATAGTAAAGGTACTACTTAATAACTTCCTCTCCTTGAAGTATCCACTATTTCAGCAGGCTAAAGTATATTAGAAAGATCCATTAAATTCTATTCTTTACTATTAATTTAGGAGTACTTAGAATACCCTTATCAAAGAGGTCTAATTAAAGTAAAGGGAGCGTAGCTTTATTAGTATATTTAAGGGGCCCTAAAAAGCCTACGTTAGCGGTAGTAAATATAGGGATTAGTAGTCCCTAAGTATTCTATACTGTAGTGTTTTACGTAGTTAATTATTTTATAAGTAGAAAAAAGGTTAGTGGGTAAGAAGGGTAGAACTTGAACCTATAGTCTTTATATATCTACTACTATGCGCTACTAAAGACGTACTATAACTCTGACTACTAAGCTAACCTCCCCGGTGACGCTTTCGTAGGGGCAGGAATTACCCACCCAGGGGTACCCTGTGTGTCTGTTTTACACAGGCTTAGGGTCTTCACAGACCCCCGGAGACAAGGACTAGGTAGCTTAGCGTACCTACAGTAGGCCTTAAAAAGTCTTACACAAATCGCGTACCTACCGATTCAAAACGGGTTACCCGTAATACCTACCTACTACTTTCTTTTCTTTTTCCTTAATAACTATAGCCTTAAAAAATCCTGTATTTCTTTAGGAAATATTAGGAAACTATAGGTATTCTTATAAATTATCTCTAGCTTAAAGATCTATAATTTCAACCTTTATAAATAATAGTAAACTACCTAGGATTATATTTAAGGAGGTATATATATTACTATCTATAATCTATTATAAGAGAAAAGAATAGGTAATTAAGTAATAAATTACTTCTAAGCTTAGATCTAGTTAATTAAAGTACTTTAATAAGTACGGATTATACTAGTTAAAATATTTCATAGCTTCGGCTACAACTGTATTTTCCCCCCTCCCCCTCCCCTTCCCCCTACTGTTCTTCTATTAGGCGTCTTCGCCATTAGACGCCTTTTCAGGGGCCCACAAGCTACATATAAAGACTTCAACGTCTCTATACTTATAGTAGTAGTCGCTCTTAAGAGGCACCTTTATCCCCCCCTTCCTGCCCTTCGTATTATTATTCAACGTAGTTCAAATATACTTAATAGTTTTTAGATCCTTAGTAACGAGGCTATAAACTAGGAGTAGAAGAATAGGCGAATAGTCCTTATATTACTCTATTCTTATTTAAATAGTATATTTTACTTTTTCCAAGAGAGTAGTACTCTTCTCGCGAAATATCGCTTTGTAGTTTATAAGAAATCGGATTTTAGCTTTTTTTAAAGTTAGCTTTTAGCTTAGATGGGGGACCACGGGTACTTGCCTATTGCGTAATATCTTGTGATGTTTCCTTAGCTTAAAGTTGATTCTTTTAATTTTTTTTAGAGGTCTACAGGGTTATATTTGTTAGTGGTAAGGGGAGAAGTTTTTATCTTAGATTTACTTTGCGTGGTGCCTTTAAATAGTACCCTTTTGAAAAAAAAAATTTAAGTCTCGCTATATAACTACTTCACCGTCTATTAGCTCTTAGGCTACTTAAGGCGACGATTCTAGTTAACACCACCGTCGGGAGCGATGCTCCCTAGCCTCATTTATGCGGTACAAGGCTACGGCTACGTACCCATAGAGACGGGCTTTTTAACACTATATCTTTTGCAAACGCTAGGTCTCTAAGCGTTTACCACTATATAAAGGGACCGTACGCCTTCGGGCTATCTACGGATTAAAAACAACACCACCTAAAATATTTCATCCTTAAAGAGGGTTATTTATTATATAATAATATCTAAAAGAAATAAGATATTACTATATTAAATAATATAATCTCCTTAGCTTTAAAGTTAGTTTATATTAAATATTAGTAAGCTATAAGCTAAATACCTTTATTTAAAGAAAATAAGAAGCTTTACTATAACTAAGTAAAAATTTAGCGCTAAGACCGTAATTAGTTAAAGTTTAGTAGTTATTTAAAGTTTAACTCTTAATATTATATTTTATATAAACTCTACTTATAATACCCCCTTACTTAGGTAATCTTCTCTAATAAGTATAGCGTTTAGAATAATTCCTTTAAGGTTTTAGAGTAGGTTTAAAGGTTCTCTAATTAGTAATATAAAAAAGAACTAGTTAAAACGGTCCTTATAACCTATAGTAAAAAGCACAAGTTATTAGTAAAGATTTATTAATTTAAAGCTAGTATTGCCTAAAGAATAGTATAGGAGAAGTAGTAGAGCTGTAATCTGATTCTGAAAAGGTGGTGGCCTAGAGGGCTAATTAGGTAAGCCGAATGCAAGGACCTACGTAGTGAGTCCTGCTACCGATCAGCCTATAGCCGTAACACTAGTTAACTTAAAGAATAATGTAAAGCCTATAGTTTTAGTAAAAATACAGGGTAAATATAGCTTATTTTATTTAGTATATAAAGAATATATAGTAGGTAATAGAGTAAAATAAGATTAATATAATTATTAAGTTACTTAAGTATAGAGTTAATATAGTATACTATATATATAATTCCTATATAGGATATTAATCTATAGCTTCTTATAATTATTTTAGTATAATTTAATTATCTTTAAGAAACTCTCTTATAAAAGTATAGTTAATTAAAGTTAGGTAGTTAGTATTAGAGTATAGTGTAGATATCTAAGTTGTGTAAGACTTTTTAAGGCCTACTATAGCTACCTTCTTTATATATATAGGTACTTTTATAGACCTCTCTCTTATATTTTCTTAGTAGAAGTTAAGTGAATAATAATCTAAGGAATTTAGAATAAAATTTCTTTATTATTAATTTATTCTACTACTTAGTAGTATTTATTATCAACCTTTTACCTTTATTTATTCCCTTAATTAATATATATCTTTACTATTTCTACCTTATAATATTATCTAATACTACTTATAATAAAGCTATTTAGGATAATAGTTATAATATTTTCTCTATTTTATTAATAACCTTAAGTATTTCTATTAATAAGCTTATTAACCTTTTAATACAACTAGTTACGATAATAAATAGTAATATTACTAGTAAAAACTAACTAAAAAGCTAACTAAGTTAAATTACCTAGTCATTATATAGCTATAGCTATAAAATCTACTATAGCTATAACTTACTAACGTTAAACACTACTAAGTTGCGCACTCTATTAAGTTACGCACTTTTTAATATTATTAGTATAACAACCCAAATTATAGTACTACATTAATTAAAATTAATTAAAACTAATTAAAACTAAATATATTAAATAATTCTTTA
>MAVT02001695.1:0-10535 GCA_001702395.2 Diaporthe helianthi
GGAGGTGGAGGTGGAGGATGATGGGGAGGAGGAGGAGGAGGGAGCCGAAGATGCCTTGAGGCAGGTACCTAGATACCTAGGTCGGTATGTACCGGTATGTATCGGTATGTACTGTGTGTGAGGAAAGAGTTGATGGCACAGCGTCCTCGTCTGGTAGTTGGAGCACTTGAGGTTGTTGCCAGTGGGTTCCAAGGTTGTTAACGGAGGGGAGAAGCAGACGTTCAGCCAGAAGGAGGCACGATCTTTGGTCGGCCATGCACTCGCTCATGGCAGGCTGGGATGACAGTTTTCCTCCGGTGTCATCCTCTGCCTGATTCGCCCTTTCCTTGCAGTCGGCACCGCTTTCGGCCAAGTTGGAGGTATCATTGATGTTCCCCGCAAAGCCGTCACCCGAAGCCGAACGGGGGTAACCGGCAATCACGGAGCTGACCCCGTCAACTTGCGACTTCCATGTCAGCAGTGGTGGGTAAGGTGACAAAAATTAAGCTTTTCGACGCAATTCTTCAAATTTGATCATCAACAGAGGGAACATGTAACCCTGACTGGACCCCTTCCTTTTCTATATAAATATCTCATTTTTTATTACAAAACAAGCAGACTTATATTCTGACTTAGCGTTATGTTAGTTTTCTATTTTGTAGGATCCATCATCGTCTTGAAATGTTGTGCTGCACACACATGGTGGCATTCTGCCTATTTATATTTCCAGAAGATGTGTACCTCAGCGGCTGTATCCCCCCTGCCGTATTCTCTTTGTGTTGGTGGTAATTACTGTTTGTTGTCACACAGCAATGTGGAGGAGCTTCGTTCCAGCCCCCAGTGACGTCTTGGTTACACATGAGATCAGCCCCATGCGGCATGCCCCCTTGCCTTTCGTTCCTGCATCTGGTGGGTCAACCAGACTACGTCATCCCAGCAACCACAGAGTGCTTACTATATGGGGATGCGAATTCAGGGTCCTCCTTCAACTCTCAGTCGAAGGAAAACATTGGACTCGACTAGCTCTCACATGTAAACGTACCAACCAGGCAACCAACCCATCACGAGAACATCAACCTCAACTTCTGGGCAGTAACCATCGACTGACCACCAAACCATAACCAAACCAACGATCAACACCCAATATTCCCATTCGGATCACTGCGAACATGGCTGAGATCGCAGCAGGGGCACTTGCAGTCGAGCAAGTCGTCTCTACGGGCATCCAGGCCGGGGCAGTCGTCGCCGTTGCCAAACCAGCCCAGCCTTACCAGGCATCACTGAGCCGCATAGCCACAACTCCAGCTGACGACACAACGTATGCCATCAAGCCACTGACCTTGCCAGCCATCTAATCCTCTTCTTGAAGCTATCGAGCACGCGCTGACTTTGATTCCTGCCTAGACTAGCTCTCGCGAGATCCAATCACACAGTTACCGTAATCGGGGACAAGGCCTACATCTTTGGGGGCGAGCAGTCGGGCGGCAAGCTCTGCAACACTGACGTCAACGCCATCTCGCTCCCCTCCGACACCAAGCCTGACTCCGACTATGCCTGCTACCCAGCCTTCCCCCTCAAGGAGGTGTCGACCGGCGAGCTGTTGGTCCCTTCACCCCGCAAAGGCCACGCCGCCTGCGCCCGGGGCAAATACGTCCTCATCCACGGAGGCAGCGACGAGGCTGGCAAACCAATCGATGAGGACGCATGTCTGTGGCTGTGGGACTCGGAGACGTTGAGGTGGGCCAAGGTGCACGCCACCACCCAGATCGGAAAAACACTGGCGCCAAGAGAGGGTCACAGTATCTTTGTCGACGAGAAGCAGGACTTCCTCATTCTTCACGGTGGCAGGACATCGGCGCCCTCGGGCCAGGTCGGAGAGACTTGGCTCTACGACTTCGATGCGGTCGCCTGGACCCAGCTGCCGTCTTCACCGGTGCCACCCTCGAGCTCGGCATTTGTGAACAACACTCTGTACACCCTGACGAGTGATTCGGCCCTGAGCGGGTCCATACACTTCCTCAATCTGGGGGCCAACGCGACAGAGCGAGCCAAGCCAGACGCGCTCAAGTGGGAGAAGATCGATTTCCCAGCCAACCCTCTTGTGCCCGGACCGAGCCCAAGAGTGGGCGCTGCCTTGGTCCCCCTCTCAACCGGCTACGGGCGGCACTTCTTGGCCTACCTGCTTGGCAGGAGCGAGAGCAAGGGCAAGGAGAATGAGGCCCATCCATACTACTCAGACATCTGGTCTCTGCAGCTCCCCTCTCAGGGCTTCAGCCTGACCACTGTCAAGGATGTGATTCGGGACCATCTGCCCGGACACGTGGACTCGGGTGCGTTTAGTTGGGCCGAGGTGGAGGTTGCGCCGACGGAGCAGGTGGAACACGAAGGTAAAGTCCACCCCGGACCAAGGGGCTTCTTCGGTGCTGCTCCCTGTCTGGGCGGTAAGGGTGTTGTGTTCTGGGGAGGTGTTAATGCGAAGGGCGAGAGGGAGGCTGATGGTTGGATTCTGAAGGTCCAGTGAGACAGGGGCCATGATGCCGGGCGTGACGGCGTGACGGTGTGACGGCGTTGCACGGGGCGAGCAAATGACACGCTCTCCTTGAACCTGAAATCTGAGTTCCACGTGTAGTCACGATCCTCAACCAGGAGGCCTCTACTTGGCCGCCCCACTGGTGTTGAATGCATCCATGCGGATGGAGGTGAGATGTGTGCTTAGTAAACCGAGAGGGCCATGTGGTTGTTGTCAATATATCAAAATGAAAGGGGAATCCGAATAGTCTAGTTTGTGAAAAGCCAAAGCCTGCTGTGGTCGCACCCCACAAACTGCAGTAATGCACAAAAGAGGTTGCCTGCTCTTTGAAAACCAAACTCGTTCCAGGGGCCATAGCCAGAACGAATTTGTGAGCCAGGAAATCTTATTTCGCGTTAATCGGAATGAATAGCATTGGCCCCTGTAGACTCACTTGCAAGGTCTCTGACGTTCCCTGTGATTATGTTTCATTGCTCAATGTTGATCTCGACATTGCCAAAGTCAATAATGAGCACAGAGACAAACATAATAGAACACAGGGGTGTTGGGTGTGACTTCTTTTTGGCAAGGTAGTATGAAAAGTCCTGTGATTAGTACCTAGGTATATATTCCGGAGGTTGCAATGACACAATCGCTCAGCGGTTGAAAGGAGGACCCAAAATCGTACTTCTATTGCAGTAAATCGCAGAGTGCATGTTTGGCCTCCCACCGTCACCTCATTACACCTTGGAAGCAGGCTGAATCCATGGTTCCAGCCCATTATTTTCTGGTCTAAGGGGCTGGAGCCTTGCGTGTGTAGGAGTCCTCACGACTATTTTGGGCCGGTAGGTATAACTCAAGTGCGGCCTCACCTACCTAATCACAAATCTTGGTCTCTAGCTTCTGCTCTAGTTGCCAAAAATGGCCTCTGGCAACTGAAACACCTATCCGCCGCTATTGTAAGAGGACCACATCCAGTTTTCGAGGAAGGACGCGATGCCCGTTGATCGTCAGTACGCCTGCGTCCACTACATTTTGAAAATCAACATTGTTCATCGGTTCCGTCGGTGGTGTGCGTCAATCAGAAACACAAAATCAATGTTCGCCCACCATTCTATCATAGCCTTATGTGTGCGACTGTTTCCCGAACAGTACGCAATGTTCCTGCACAGGCCGCAGAAATACAAAAGCTGGACAATTTCTTGAGCACGCGCAGCAATGTCCCCATGTGCCCAGGTTCATTTATGCCAAAGAGCAAAAAGCTGCTCCAAAGCGGTGCTTCATATTGCTTATAATCCCGCGTAACGACGGCCTGCTACAAATTCTGGGGATTATCCATGGTCAAACGGAGGACGTCCAGATGTCGGCATGCATCGCGACTCTTCTGGATCGTAATCCACACTCTTGACGGCCACAAATTTCCTAGCGACATCACCAGGTCGATATTTTCGATGAAAATCCTATGAAAAAGTCGGTGAGGCAAGTGAGATCCAAACCTTTGTTGCCGCAGCATAGAAGAAGATTTTGGACCAGTGTCAGCTCCTGTTAGACGAGTGATGTGGTCCTAATTGATAGGAGCTAATGGCGCTAGGCCGCAGCGTGACCAGACCACTTGGCACAGTTAGGCCCTACAAATTGGTGACAGCTCACTGGCATGGTGTAAAAAAGAGCTGGTATGGAGCTGGCATTGTATCTACGGACATTTCTAGCTGAGTGGTCGGCCACGGGCCACAGGCGACCAGCCACTAATTCTGCCATTTTTACCCCGTCTTGTCACCTGCGCACTTCAAAGATCCGAGCGATCCTAGCGTGTTGCAAGGCTCGAGTCGGCGTGCTAAGTGTTGTCGCTTTGGTAGCTTGGTTTAGAGTCCGGAGCAAGACCGTCGTTGTTAACCTAGAGTGCGTTCTTTTGCTGAGTGCGGTGCGGAAAAGAAAAGTAAGAACCCGACCCCCTCTCACCTCCCTCACACACCAACATCAGAAGGATGACGTAGTCCACAGATTCTATTTACGAAGCTATATTGATACAGATTGCAGAGGGTAAAAAGGGGTTCATCACTTGCGGGAGAGGGACCACATCACTGAGGGGGTCCGCACCTTTGCAAAAGCACCATCTATGATGACAGGAGATGACCGCTGTCCCGCCCAACATGAGGCTGACAGTAGCTGGTCGTCCGAAACTGAGATGGCTGTTGACGAGGCCTTTGCTGCGCTTTTGACGAGTGGAGGGATGGATAGGAGAGTGGTAATCTGGTTGTGGCGGCCACATGTGCACCACTGCGAGTGCAGACGAGACCTGGAGACAGCCACTTCCGAAGCAAAGGTCAAGGAACAAGTGTAGGGAGGCTGGAATAGTCGCGTGTGCTCTCTGAGGCCGGAGCTGAGTGATATCTGGACGCTCAGGGAGCTGCAGTCACGAGAGGGAGAAGATAGGTAGACATGTACTAGGGGGTGGGTGAATATAGAAACAGAATGCGGAATGGGCTTCGAGAGTGGCGGCGGTGCATGTTGTAGGAGTTGTGCAAGAAAAGCAGGTTGAGGAAGAAGAGAAGCACTGGGAACGAGGAGAGGTCCAGGTTTGTTTACTTTGCATCCAGAGAGGTTGCGTACTGTATTGCTACTTGGAAAGATCGAAGCATGATTTGTACTTTCTTCCCCTTCTCTACCGCCCGCCCAACAGTAGTCCTAGATTGCAATTAATACTATAGAGATGGCAGGCAGTATGGGTATGGAAGACTCGGAAGCAGAGTACTCTGTTCCCGCTGGCAGATGCCACCTCCTTCCCCGATGATTTCGTCCGAGACGTCCCTACCTCAAAAGTGTGGAGAGGGGCGCCTGCCTCATCTCTATTACACATTTGGCTTTCGCCCTTCGTTTCCTGAAATGAAATCAGTGGGCCGAGGACTTGGCCCCGAGGTATCAGGCACACCTGCCTGCCTAGGTAGATAGATAGCTGGGAGATACAAAAATCTACAAGTTCGCCTGGATACTGTCGCAGATTTGGAAAGCTTGAGTGCTAGACTCCAGGAGCTCCTTGCCGCTGGACATATGAGGCCTTTCTAACGAAGATGCCTTAAGAGACCCCACAACTTGTCTTGCCAGTGGGGCCTTCTCAAGAAAAGGGCACAGAGACATGGAAATCGTGTAACATGTTCAAGCCACGGCTGGAAAGCGGAGGGCCTAAACACATGCCCGCTTGTGTGGCATCATCTCGTTTCTTCTAAAGTTCCGTTAACCCCCGAGTACGTGGGGCTGGTTCTCACGGGGCTGGTTATGGGTGCCAAAGAGCAGAGTAGGAAGCTGTCGGACACTGCTCAAGTGCACCCACTACCAAATCACAGGCATTTTATGTGTAAAACCTGTGCCGCGGTCTACGCTGCCGCTTTTGTGATTAACTATATGATATATGTTCCGCGCCGCACAGGCAGCCAGCCTCACAGGTTCAGAGCGGTACCAGAACAGCGGTGCTTGTAGAATGTATACTTTGCCTTGCTTTCCGACAGGAATCAGGCGGCCGTTCGCGTTTGAATTTCTGCTGCTAAGAGGGCAGCCAAGTCACAGAGAGGCGCGAGGCAGAATGCAAAGGATGAGTTGGGAGGCAACGGCAGCGGTAGCTGCCCCTGCTCTAGTTGAGGGCAGAACACCGAATGTGCATTTTGGAAGAGCAACATCAGGTAGTTAAACCGATGTCATTGACACTGTGTCTTTTGTAAACGCTTGGTCTCTGAGCGTTTACCACTGTATGAAGGGACCATACGCCTTCGGGCCGTCTACGGATTAAGAACAACACCACTTACTTATTTAAATTGTATAAATAATTGTAGTTGATGTAAAGTATTTATATATTAGTAAATATACAAGTAAAAAAATTACATAAGTGAATAAGTAAAAAATTAAATAAATAAATAATCTTGAAAAAAGTTAAAAGTTAAAAAGAAAGTAGTACACGGGTGGTGGTTTTAATAAAAACACGCGGAGTAAAGTCTAAAGCTCACCCGGGCAGTTGGTGTAGTGACAAAAAGATCGATGTGGCACTCATTGAGCTATGATGTTCCACACCTAACCCTGCCATGTCATCGGATTTTCAGGTTCACTGCGTCTTAACAAATTCGTTTTGAAACCACCAGTTGACGTGGACCACCCCGATGCATATATCTGATCGCCCGAACTCCCATTTGCGCTCCAGATGATACGAATTCTCGCGTGGCCATGTCTACCACGCGGTCAAGGCCTCCCAGGGCGGTTTGATGCATGTGCACCCGCTCGATATCAGAGATTTCAACAACGAACCAAATCAAACACTAGCGCGTTCACCGCAGAGCACCTTGAATCCGAGGGTGAGCACTTGGACTCGGCCACATTAACCGTTCCAGAACAAGAAGCCCGATTCTCAGTGAACGATGAGGGAAGGTTTAGTACCACAGTCAAGATGACTTGCATTGCCTGTGATGGGCTACACAGTCTCCGCAAGTGCCCATTCGTCTTCGAAGACAACCCTTGGCGCCTTGACAGAACCGAGTATGCGACGCGTGAGTTCGAGGCACGTCTGCGCAAATACCCGGGCTTCCACGATGCAGTGGTGTATTCGAGAAAATGGTTCTCTAGGGACAAAAACGGGCTTACTGCTCCAGTGCCGCGGTCTAAAACCCAGGACGCTCCGCCTCTGGCCAAAGGTGCGACCCGATGTCAGTCTGAACCTCGAAGCGGCTTCCAACGTGCTGATTATGACAGTGTGGCTTTCCAACTTCGATGAGCGCATCATTTACCCCGGCAAGAAGGACGGATATCATTTTGATGTTTCAGCCTTTCAACGCTCCAAGAGTCGTTTCTCCCCAGGCCATTACGCAACTACAGACGATAATGGAAAACCCTACCTCGTCGTGTTCGCCAACACAGCTGATATGGATGAGATGATGTCCTACGGTATGTCTTGTGCGTAACGTTCCGTTCGCATCGCTCCTTGTTCCTTTAATTCCGTACTGTTTTCATTTGTCCCCAGGACTGCACCAAAGCGTGGAAGTGAATTGAATTTCATGACTCCTAAAGACGTGCACGACACGTACTGTACCTAATTAATCACCAGGCCAAGCCGTGGGCGTCCGAAATCACTGACATGACAGACCAGAGATGGACATGATTCGTTCTTTCGTGACAAGCTACAACAATGGAGCCAAGGTAGAAACCCCGTGACGTCGCGTGGGACCACGGGCCTAAGCTGAATGATTGTCTACAGTCATTGTTTAACGTGTCTCCTGAGCTTGACGTTCGCCCTATCGGCGTCGTGTTCGTCACGTACGTCTGGTTCCCTGCTTCGTCATCCCCAGAACAACATCTTTACTACTGTTGGCATGAAGGTGGCACCTCCAGTTGACATTTGCCAATGAATTAGTAAACTATTCCACATTTCTAGGTTGAGAAATTCATTGAAAACCGGCGGCATAACCGTGGGTATCGCTAGTGAATATAGCTGGTTCCATGGGTACGCTCGATGGGGAATCCATATCAAGGCCAAAGGATCGAATCTCCAAAATGGGTACGAAGGGTGGACCTCTGGGCGTGTTCGGGATTTCAGGGGGAATTTAGGTGTCGACTGGCACGCCGACACCGCCTCTAAATTCGAAAACACCGCCCCGTGGTGGGTCGCAGCGGTCAATTATGCTCTGCTCAGAGATGTGAGGGAGCCGGCCGAGCGGATCTCGGGCTTTATCCAGTCGCAACAGCAATGGGAACGGATCTTGTACTGGCGGAAGATGCTGCTCCATCGTGCGGCCACCTTCTATGGCACGAGCAGCCCACAGTATAGGTTGATTTATGGCCATGCCCAAGGCAAGGACAACGACGTGGAGGGACGGGCAGATCGGAACATCCCCGCACGTGACGCGATGCCGCTATGGAAGCATATTCTGGCAAGGACATCTATGGCTGGGAAGCCATACGAGGCACAAACGATATGGAGAAGTATTAAGCAATAGGTTCGATTTAAAAAGATACTAAATTCCATCTTTGACGACCTGGCCCGTCAAATGTACATGAATACAAAGAGCATGGGGCTTCAGCCACAACTATATTTTCCCTCCCCCCTACCCCCTTCCCCTTACTTTTTATCTATTAGGCTTCTTAGCTATTCGATTCTTCCTAGGCCTAAAGCCTAAATAGAAAGACTTTCCAATCTCTATATTTATTTTCGTACTTACTTGTCTACCGTCCTAGGTATAAGGTTAAAAGACTTATAATTATAGTTTTTTTTTCTTAACTAAGTTAATTTAACTATCTACTATCCCTATAACTGAGATACTTTATAGTCTTATTTAGTAGTACTTTTTTTAAGCTTAGCTTACTTAGTTCTATCTACCTTTTCTTTTTTTTTAAAAAGGCACTTTCTAAGAATCTTAACTTTAAATTTAAAGAGTTTAGTAGTATTATTCTCAATCTATAAATAACTTAAAGGTATATAGTGCCTTTAAATAGTAGTAAACGCTTAAAGACCTAGCATTTACAAAAGACACAGTGTTAAAAAGCCCGTCTAGAAACCGAAGTAGTTATACGGCGAGACTTAAAGTAAAGTACTATTTAAAGGAACCTTGTAAAGAAAATCTAAGTTAAGAACTTCTCCTATTACTAATAATAAATAAAACCCTGTAAATATTTAAGAAATTAACTCTAAGCTAAAGAAATATAAGGCATTGTAAAACGTTATATAGTAAGTAAGCTAATACCTATAGTTCCTACTTAACTTAAAAGCTATCTTTTAAAAAAACCTAAATATAATTTCTTATATACTATAAAGTAATATTTTAGAAAAGGAGTATTATTCTTTTTAAAGAAGTAAAATAAACTTTTTAAAAAAGAATAAGGTAATAAAAAGACTATTTACCTATTCTTCAATTTATAGCCTTATTACCAAGGATATAAAAACTATTAAGTATATTTAAATTATATTAAATAATAACGATAAGGGTGGAGGGGGGGGGGATAAAGGTGCTTCTAAAGAGTGACTACTACTATAAATATAAAGACGTTGAGGTTTTTATATAAGGGCTATAAGCTTAAGAAGAATCTAATAGCGAATATTCTAGATAGAAAAATAGTAGGGGAAAGGGGGGGGAAATATAGTTATAACTAAAGCCGTAAGCTTTTAATACCTTAGTATATCTTTAGAAGTATTTAATACTTATAAACTAACATTTAAATATATTTAAATCTTTAATAAGTATACACGTAAAGTGAAATATTAAATATTATTAAAATGGTATTTTAAGCTTTAATATATTAATTGCTAAAATAAGACAATAAATAGGCTTTAGTAATAAAATAATAAACATTCAAATTAAATTAGATAGAAAATATATAATTTAATATTTTAAAATCTTATACATAGGAAAACTAAATTTAATTATAGCTTTTAAGTAATTAAGGTAGTAATTAACGCTAATTTTAAGATTAAACCGGCTTATAAAAGCTTTATATATTTATATAAGGTATAAGCTAACTTTCAAATTTATAAATATATTATTGACACCCTTTACAATATAGTAATATATTAACTTTAATCTTAGAAGAAAGTATATTTAATTATTAATACTCGAAGCTAATAAAGCTAAATACTTTAGTTTAATTTAAATTTAAAATATAATTAAGACGTATAACTAAGCGTTAAAGTTTTATATTAATATATAAAAACTTAATAAGAATTAGTATAGCGTTAAGTATTATTTAGATAGTTTCGTCCTTAATTCGTATATAACTCGTAGGCGTATAATCCTTATATATAGTATTGTAATAGCTTACCTATTACTACCGGCGCACTTATATACTTTAAAAGACTAGCGATAAACGACTAATTATCTACCGTTAGTAATACCTATAACTATAGTAATATAAGTAGTAAGTAGCTTTAGCTACAACTATATTTTTCCCCCTCCCCTCCCCCTTCCCCTAACTATTCTTCAATTAGGTATCTTTACTATTAGACGCTTCTTTAAGAGCCTATAAGCTATATATAAAGACTTTAACGTCTCTATACTTATAGTAGTAGTTACTCTTAAGA
>MAVT02001696.1:403-10533 GCA_001702395.2 Diaporthe helianthi
AGTAATGAGACTTTTATATACTATTTATATACGTAGTATTCTAGAAAGTAAAAACCTAATTCCCTATACCTTAAAATAAAGTTATTTACTTTTATACTATTACTAATTAATGTAACTTATTTTACTTTATTTACTTTAACTTACTACTTATATAAAGTATATTAAGAAAATTATTTATTATTTACAACGTTATATTAAACTTCTCCTAGCTTAGAAAATTATAGTAGACCTAAGTATTTATTTTAAATATATAATATATAGATTCAATATATAAAAGATTTATTAATCGTATTATTACTTTATAAAAACTAAGTTTTTTTTAGTTTTAATAATAGTTTAGTTTAATTTACTACTAGGTTAAGCTTTCTTTATATAATTACTACCTTATAAACTACCTTTGTAGTAATTAACTAACCCCTTTAACCTTTAAGCTACCCCCTAAAAACGTTATTATATAACCTGTGTTCTAAGATTTGCCTAAATCTTGCGGGCCTGTAGGTGTGGCGGAGGCGCAACGCTTGCACTGAGGCTATTTCTTGAGAACGAGGCAACTCTTGCGGCGCTCAGCCAATCTTGTGGCGTTAGGGTCGAGGAGCCTGGGTATAGAGTGCAAAGCACTCTTTCTGTGATTGGAAGCTATTAAGGCTGCAGGGAGAAGTTAGCAGCGGTACGGTCGTAAATTATTTGAATGTGAAAGACACCATGACGTACAGTTGTATTTCGGTGGCAAATCTCTCGCATTCAAAACTTCAAGTTCCTCGTCACGCTCGAAAATGAAGAATTCGAGAAAGCCGAAGATACTTAATTTGAGCCTGTCCATCCAAGCATCCTGAAGTTGTGGTTTTCCACTTCCTGGATGGCCTAACGCGGTGAATCCTTCAGTGGTCTTATACCAGTACACATCGGGGAAATCGATGTCTGAGATGTCGTCTTCTAGACCATATTCGGAGACCTTATAGAAAGCAGTGATAGGGATTGACTTCTTTTGTTCCGATTCGTGACCAAGCGGGATCCACCGATCGTAGATGATGCGCTCACCATTACAGACTGGATTTGAGGTCGGCTGGACAAGCTGCTTGCGTTGCGAGGCTGGCAGGGCAGACGCGGACGCCATAAAGAAGAGCTGGGAGCACATGGGAAACCATTTACGCACCACCGACTCAATACCACTGGTGTAGGATTTGACCTTCAGGTCGATTCCAACCCGCCTGATAAGCTGCCGGCCCATGAAGATGGCGTTGCGATCAAGGCGGAGCCTCTCGAAGAACAAGCTGTCGATATAGAGGACGTCCTGCTCACTCCACCAAAACCCGCCCACACCTGTCGAAGGGTCATCCAGAATGCGCGAGTAGAAACCATTCCACTCCGTAACATTTCGAGCTCCTCGGCAGAGCTGGGTCATTTGTTCCTGTGGCTGGGCAGTATAAAAGTTGGGGACGTAGAAACGGCCGTTGTCCACCCATTTCGGCTGAAGTATACGAGGCTCGAAGCCGAGCTTGCACCGCTCCAGCCAGATCTGATCCAAAAGCTCGCTCGGAAGGCAAAGCATAACCGATGTGGACATGGCCTGTTCTCTGTGTGGTGTTTCGTTTCCGGGATGGTTGCTGTCGCAAGGTTTGATTTGAATATCGCAGGGACCATTAAAACACTTGTCACTGCTTAGGAAGTATTCAGCCATGTACGCTGACTGATGGTAGCGCTAATAATTCGGCTGGCCGGGATGACTACCAAGGTAGGTGCTTTAGCTTCTAGAGCTTCAAATGTTGATGACAAGTGAAATGAATTTCTAAATGATATCCACCTCTGATTAGGATAACCAGAGGTAATTAGGCAATCCTTTTGTTTTTAAAATGTGGCAGTGTTATCCAAATAGCGTATGTGCACTTGATAGAAGAATTAGATATCGTCTTGTTTAAAATCGTCTTACAAAGTCTTTCACATCACATTGGCAGGACCTCGGGAGGTGAAGTTGGGCATTCGGCGTAAATTCGGCACGGCAGTCTGACCAAGACCCCCCTTCGAGACATATCTTCCATAATTATCGTCGCGACTAGCCCGACTACTTCTACGCCCAACTTTGAACATCAGCCCCGCAGTCAGAGCCCGGGATGCCGGGAGTGGTGTAACTATTGAAGTACCTAGGTACTTACCTAGCCTAGGTAGGTAAAGAACAATGCCGGCAGCGAGCCGTGCCTCGGTACTCAGCTCCAGAGCTGTCGAACATTGCGGGGTCGCTGGGAGCGTTCTCCCACCGTTCTGCACCCCCTCGAGCCCGGACCAACATGCTGCATGGCATGCATGCATGCATGCATGGCTGTGGCTACCCGCAAAGGAAACCAGATCGTGGACTTGCGAAACACATACCACTTCGAGTACCGCTGCCACTGCCAGCTCCTGGCCAGGGTCCTCGGGGCTGTAGCGGCCCCCGGTACCCACAAACAACGCCAAAGTGCTGTTGGTTCCGGGGTGGTGGGTTGTTGGTAGCCGCAACAGCAGCGAGCAGCAGACCACATCGAGCAGAGGAGAGGGACAAGTTGGCAGGTGCTACTCCGTATGTGGTATCAGAGTCGTACTTTCCCACCCCTCAAGCCATCTCCAAGGATTGGCATAATCTCGTCCTCCCGACGCTGGCCAGGGTTCTTTCTGGGGCGCTAGCTGGGGCTGTTCGTATATCTTGCTGCAATCACCCTTCTTTCCGACGTCAAGAGAGTTTCTGCGGGAGAAAATGTTCATGATTCGTGCGGCCCGGCTCCGACTCTGAAATACATCGCCACAATAAGCCTCATGGTCTTCTCTCACGTCTCGCTTTTGCTGCCAGTGCTTGTCCTGTGAAACTGAACTGGAGAATGACCAGGTGACCCTATCCAGCAAATAACTTGAACAACCTTGGGACCTGGACCTGGACCTGGACGTGAACCTGGGTCTGTGAAAAGCCGGCACATCAAAAATGGCTAGCATCGTGCAGCGAGGCCCTGGCGGCAGCATCACCTACAAAGCAGCCGAGCATGCTGACTTACCCAGATTGGACCTTCTCACAACGCTCTTTGGTAAACAAGGACTTCCCCGGATCTGCTGGCCCAATATCGGATGCTAATGTTGCTCAAACACACACACACAGACTCGAAGATTTGCGAAGCCGACGAACAGACATCGTTTACCGTCGACGCAGCCGACCCCGAGCACAAACACTTGACGAAGGCCCGCGCGCGCCAGCTCACGACACAACTCGCACACGCCCTGCGAAACACCTACGGCATAGGGCGGCACGGCCGCAACAAAGATGTCGTCCTCGTAAACACCCAAGGTCATTATATGCTGCCCGCCATCTTCTACTCGACCGTCGCCGCCGGCGGGATCTACAGCGCCACGAGCCCCTCTTCCACGGCGAGCGAGCTGGCATACCTGGTAGGGCTGGTCGAGCCCAAGGTGATAATATGCGACGTGCACACAAAGGCGGTAACGGAAGAGACGGTGCGGCAGCTGAAGTTTGGTGTGGAGCGGCTCCTTGTCCTTGGCGACGACCCCATGCTTGAGCTGAGGGTGCAGGGGAGCGGGAAGAGGGTGGAGATTTCGCCTTCCAAGACCCTGCAGTGGGAGCGCATTACCGATCAGAGAGAGTTGGATGAGTCGATAATCTGTGTGCTCTTCTCCAGTGGGACAACTGGCTTGCCCAAGGGCGTCAAGCTGAGCCACACGAACCTGTTTGCCGCGCCATTTCTGACCATGGAGCCGAGGAAGGCGTGGGAAGCGCGCGAGCGGCCGGGCCTGAAATACATCACTTTAGCACACCTCCCTGCTGCACACATCGCAGGTGTGCAGGGCTACCTCATCAACGGTCTTTACCGCGGTGGCACGGTCTACTGGATGCCCAAGTTCGACTTTGCAAAGTTTATCGAGTACAACAAGCGGTACAAGATCACCCATTTCTTTAGTGTGCCGCCCATCTTTCTCGCCATTGCCAAATTTCCCGGCCTCAGCGACCAGTTCGACACGATGGACAACGCGGTCAGTGGAGCAGCACCCCTGGGCGCACAGCTCCAAGCCGAGGCGGAGAAGAAGATGGGCAGGGGAAAGGCGAGGTTGACACAAGTCTGGGGGCTGACCGAGACAACTGGTGCCATCACCAATATGCCGCCTGGTGAGACCGAATCGACCGGGAGTGTCGGCCCGCTAGTTGCCAACCACGAGGCCCGGATCGTAGACGATGATTTGAGGGATGTCGCTCCTGGTGAGAGGGGTGAGATCTGGGTCAGGGGGCCGTTAGTAACGAAAGGCTATTGGCGAAACACCAAGGCCGATGCTGAGAGTTTCGTTGACGGGTGGTTCTGCTCGGGAGACATTGGTCTGTATGAGAACGGCATGTTCTACATCGTCGATCGGAAGAAGGTAGGCTGCCTTTTGTCCTCTTGTTGCGGCGATCGTTGGCGTGTAAATCGCGACGAGGCACGGCGAAGACTGTGCCAGGACGGGGCAAGTTGTCCACATGACGCGCTAACCAAGCATCACTAGGAGCTCATCAAGTACAAGGGTTTGCAGGTGGCCCCAGCAGAGCTGGAGGCAACGCTCCTGTCTCATCCGAATATTGCAGATGCGGCGGTGATCGGGGTTGAGCGGGATGACACAGAGGTGCCAAGGTGAGCAGACCAAAGGACTGTCTACATCTGGAGTTGGGCGCACCTGCGTACCACCATTTGGGTCGAAAGTCGTCTCAATGTCGAGAAATTTGCTAACAATTCTTTCTTCTGTCTTGCAGGGCGTATGTCGTACCGGGCACCAAAGATCTTACACCTGAGCAGATCCGTAGCTGGGTGGATGGCAAGGTGTCGGACCACAAGAAGCTGCGTGGTGGCGTCGTCCTGGTAGATGCGATCCCCAAGAGCCCCGCGGGCAAGATACTGCGGAAGATCCTCCGTGATCAAGTGAAGGCAGAGAAGACATTGGCTAAATTGTGAGGGCGCATGTGTCACCGTGTCTAGAGACGAAGGACTGCTCGATGCAATCTTGAATCTAACTAGGTGATGGAAGGCCGGTCCGGTTTCGAGTTCGATGTCGCAGTGAATCTCAGCTTTGCCACGTTCAATCATGATCAAGGCGGGTTTTAATCTGTATCGTGGCCATGCCAGGAGGCCAGATGCGTTCTGAAAGAATCTAGATACCCGAAGGTGAAAGGTAATTAAATGCCTTGGTGTGGCGGCCGGTCAATGCTTGTGCGAGATGTCTCCGTACTCCGGTCAGTCAGCACTGAGCCGTGGCTCGGATATCGGTCCAGGCTCCGGGAGTCGGTGTTCTGCCGGGCCGGGCGGTAATGACGATCCACGACAGGTGCCCCAGCTTGAATCAGACCGCCAACTGCACGAGGAGCAGCTTTATTAACTTGGGTATTATTGGAAGCCGTCCCAGTTACAGTGATTGCCAAGTTGGTTGCCCAGGTGTACGGAGTACGTCGATCAAAGTGACACCCGCAACGCGCCGGCTCAAAGCTAGTTGTAGTTTCCCGACTGCTTCCTTCGGGTGGTCAGCCCTGGGGCTGGAGCCAGGGAGAGTATCCGTACGGAGGTTTGGGACAGGATGGGCCCTGATTACTTGCATCCCTTCCAGAGAGGGTCCATGTCGTCGACACGCAGAAAACCCCACACTAGACTGACTGGGCGCTTTTGAACATGGTGCAGTGGGCTGGCTGAACGGACGATATGCAACAGTGCTCTGTAGACAGTCGCTAATAAACGCACAAGATGTCTTTCTCGATTCGCCCGTGCCGATGGATATAAAAGGACTGTGGGTGCTCGAGTCGAGGCGTCAATGGTCGCCGTAAGCTGTGGCTCTCGTTTCATCCCCTTTCTGAGAAAGTTAAAGTCATCGCATTTCTGCTGCTGCTGGTGCAAAAATTAGAACAGCTTGCATTGGATGTCGAGACCCGGTCGATCCAGGGGCTGGGTGGGTCCAGAGGGAAGGTTTTAGTGTAATGTTGTTGCCAGCAGCCCAAAGAACCTTATAGGCCGTCATGGGGAATTGGCCCGACACCCAGACCAGACCAATGGCTGGCCAATTCTTCATCAAACTCGGGGCAATGGGAGGCCAGCATTCGACGAGTGGTTTGGCGTGACGTGACGACAAGATAGACGGCAGGAAGACAGACCCTCAAGCGAAAATAGACTTCTTGTTTGTTTCCTTGCAGTCTCAAGCACCGGTGGTCCCTTGAGACGGGGACAGGTCAGAGATAGGTCAGAGGTCAGGCCTGTCCGGCCTTGCCGTATCAGGTTAACGACCGACTTCCACCATTTGCGGGGGGGGCCGCCCACTAAAAACGACACACCTTGGAGTGAGTACCTTGTTGAGTACATGTGCCAAAGTAACAGCGACCTACTGTAGGTTCGGAGTAAGTACCTAGGTGCCTTCCAGGGGCACCCGTTTTCTTTCTTTTAAGGCAAGCACTTAGTACGTACGTACCACATCCTCTGTACAGAATACTGTGTATGTTGTTCCCGCCGCTGTGGTTGTGGATGGGTCGCTGCATGTGCATCTTTGTCTAGACCTGGTTTTTTTCTTGTCTTCTTCAAATGTTTCTTCCCTCTGCTGCATCTCGAAAAAGATTTCCGTCTGCCAAAAGGAGTAATCGATTCCTAAGGCACAGCAGCTGCACAGCAGCATTGGCAGCACCATCCTTGTTTTCCCCCTCGCTTAGAAGCAAGCACTTGAGCCTGACTCTTCTCTTACTTTTCGAACCTCCAAAGTGACACGCTGCTTTCCGTCGCAATTTGGTTTCATTTTGCTCTCCATCCATCACCACCCAGCTTCCTTTTTGCACCAGTCTTTCACTCACTGTCCCTTTTCCTGTTCCCCAACACCCTACGTCCTTCTTTGCCTCTCAGCCGCCAAACGTCAGATCCACTGTACATCCGAAGAAGCAGGGGCAGGCAGGCCATTGGGTTGGTCAAGACCGTTGCACCCCCTTCGACCTGACGTGTTTGGTACTACACGTGTATTAACCCTCCCCCCCATCTCCTGTCGATACTCCCATCTGTACTCGCAGATCGATACGATATAAGCCCCTTCAAATCTCCACGGACATCCTTTAGACCCTTCTCATCCGTCCCCGACTTCTCCACACCAGGTGGAGGGACAGCCCTGGTCGTGGAGCTCCCTGATGTAAATCGGCGCCGCGCCCTGCCAAGCCTCCTGCTCACAAAACCTGCCAGCTTGTCAGCTCCGGCGCCCTACCACTTTGGTGAAGACTGTTAAGTCTGCATGCCGTTGTCGTGGTACATTCCTCGCATGCCGTCTTGTCTTTGCCATGAGAGTAGTCTGGGCCGACAATCATCTGTTCACACTGGTCCAAACCTCTCACAGGGTGAAGTCGTCTCTCTGGTGCAGCTAAGCCTCACCGACCTACTTGGACCCTTACCCAGATCTTGGCTCAGATCGAGATGATGCGGTTCTTCAACCAACTTCCCGCCCTTCTCATCGGCAGCCTCGCCGTCGGAGCCGGCCTCGCGGCTGCCGAGGTGCGCACTCAGCCGTATGTCACCGACCACGAGGCGTTTAATCTGGGTGACTTTGGCCCACGTCCCAATCAGACGTTCAAAACAACAAAAACGTTCGCGCCCCTCTTCCAGGTCAACCAGTGGTACCCTGAGAAGTCCGGCCTGAGCAGGTATCTGTTCATGTCGTCGATCGCTGGCGATCAACCAGCCACGCCCTTTATTATCGATACCACGAATTTCAGTATGGTCTATGGCGACCCGCAGTGGCCGGCGATTAACAACCCGAGGATTCAGATGTTCAACGAAAAACCTTATTTCACTTTCTGGGAGGGCAGCGATTACCGGGGACACGGGTTGGGTTACTGCCTGCTGTACGACGAGTCCTACCAACTGGCCTACAACATCTCGACCAAGATGATCAACACCAAGGTTGATTCCCACGAGTGCCAACTGACAGATGATGGAACTGCTCTCATCACAGCCTACGAGCGGATCCCCTTTGACATGACCAACGCACCAGGTGGCGGTCCTGTAGATGGATGGCTCCTGGACAGCATATTCGAGGAAATCGACATTGCAACAGGCGAGCTGAAGTTTCTATGGCGTGCCAGCGAGCACTTTGACATCAGCGAGACTGCCATTAACTGGGGCACCGGTGACTACGGTGCACCAACAGAGGAGGTTGGCTGGGACTTTTTCCACATCAATAGCATGCAGAAAACAAAGGAGGGCAATTTCCTAGTGTCTGGGCGTCGCATCAAATCGCTCGTCTACATCAACGGCAAGGATGGATCGGTGATATGGCAGCTTGGTGGGAAGCACAACCAGTTCGAGGACTTGAGTGGCGGCAATGCCACCAACTTCGGGTATCAGCATACCGCACGATTTTTGAACGACGAAATGACCGAGATCACCCTGTTCGACAATCACGACCTTGATCCAAACAACCCTTCGCCCGGATGCCGCGAGGGCACCTGTTCCAGGGGTCTTCACCTGCGCATCGACACTGGAAATATGACCGCTGAGGTTGTGCACGAGTATTATCACCCAATGGGTATTGCATCATGGGCAATGGGGGGAATCCAGAAGCTCGACAATGGGAACGTCTTCGTGAGCTGGGGCACGACACCAGTCATCACTGAGTACACGGAGGATGGCGAGATTGTCCTGGATGCGATGCTGGGTCCGTGGTCCGACCATCCCACCAACAGTCAACCAGTGTATCGCGCGTGGTCCATGGATTGGAAAGCCAGCCCAAAATGGAAGCCAAGCATCGCGGGGGACGAAGACCACGCATACATAAGTTGGAATGGAGCTACAGATGTGCACTCTTGGGATCTTGTGAGTTGGAGCTACACTATACTTACGGCTTAAACATTAATGATCCAAGGCTGTGACGGTACTAACCAAGAATTAATAGATGGAGGGCAATACCAGGGAGAACCTCACATTCACACAAAACGTGAAGAAAAGTGGATATGAGACAACCGCGCCTCTGAGTTTTAGTGGGAACTTCCTGGCCGCGAACGCCTTGGACGCAAATGGCAATGTGCTTGCCACCACAGACGTCTGGGATGCGGCCCTCGGAGCAGTTGTAAGCCATCTTCTCCATCTACCATGATTATTGGAAACCCTCTTACCGGACATCAAAACTCACGCATTCATCTCATAGCACGAGGCTGGAGCTGTGGGCTATTGCAAGTTCGGCTGTGGCCGCCTCGACGATTTCGACCACATGCTCGTCCTTCTCACGGCCTTCGCCGGAATTTTCCTCGTAATCATGTGGCTCGCCCGGAGAAGGACTCGGAATCTTTGACGTGGCTGTTCGCGATGACATAACCTACAACGGCTGCTACAATGCATAGCATTTTGGCGTTGCGGCATGTTCTTCAAAAGCTATTTCACTTCTACGCGTGAGATTTTCCCGGCATTGGCCAGTTTCTATTGGCATTAAGGAACAGAGCATGATTAAGAATACTTGCGTGGGAACGGGGTAAGAGAACTGACTGTCAGAATTTTTTTGCATACCCGCCAAACATCGAGCGGAAAGGAGTTTAAGGATAGATCTTGATTGGGTCCCGGGAGGCGTTCGGGAGAGACGATGCATATCACGGGGGGACGGGCAGGTTGTGGAAACTTTGACCACTTGACTACCGCGTGCTCCACCATACTGTTCAGCCAAGTTCGTTCGTATTCATATTGAAATTGAGAGCTCTTCTAGCTCGACCTGTTCGTTCACACTACGGCGTACATGCATTCATTCTCTATCAGGGTTCTGGTGAAGCGGCAGACTTCAGGAAATGGTGAGCACTTGAGTTTGGCCTCATCTGCCAGCGCTTTGTTATTTGAACAATTACATCATCACACTTCCTTACTTATTGAATCATGGAGCCGATCTCTGTTGTGAGCTTTGTCTTGTCCTGAATTTATGAAGGTCAAGGTCCACTTGCTGGGCAGGACAACTGGAAGGCCAGTACACATTGCATGCCAAGTGCCCCAGGGGGGTGGATTCCGTCCCGGACTGACGACGTGGGGATGGTATACACACCCGGCCAGAGGCAGACAAATAGCAGGCTTCTAACAGAACTTGGAAGTCACATAACTATTAGCGTACCACAGCCACACCTCTCAAAAAATAGTATGATGTCA
>MAVT02001697.1:0-10530 GCA_001702395.2 Diaporthe helianthi
GAACTTTTAAAACTAATATAATATATATATATATATATATATATAAGTACGTAAAATTCTTATTTAATAGTAAAATAAATAGAAATAAAAAGGTTTAAAATTACTTTAATGTTTATTAAATAAAGGTTTATTAAACTAAGTATATGTGTATAATATATATAATATTATATATACAACTAATATAAACATTATATATATATACTATTTATTTATTTACTTATTTACTTATTTACCTACTTAAATACTTATTTATATACTTATTATAATTATAAAAGAAACTTTTTATTAAGTATATAAGTATACCTTATATTTCTATTTTTATATTACTAGATTATAAACCCTTTATATTATTATATTATTATAGAATTATGGAATTATATTATTACATTAGTAATATAAATTACACTTTTAATCTTCTCTTTCTAGGATAGTTACTATATTTCTAGCTTAGTAAAAGAACTTAAAATATATAAATAGTTAGTACTCTTTTTTCCTAGGTACTTATTTAAGAAGATTAGTAATATCATATGAAAGTTCATCTTTTATAAATCAATATACTTAACTTTTATATCTTTTTTTAGCCTTAAGTATTTTATATAAGCCTTTCTATAGAAAATACAATACATTATATAGTAGCTACATATACTCATATCTTATTTTAGTAAATAAAGTTCACTAATTTTAACATATATATAATATATTATATTTATCTAAAAGTTTATAACGTTTTTTTAAGCGTTACATATTATAATGAAGTTTAAACTATTTAAATATTATAAGTAAGGTGTATTCCATTTAATAATAGTATAAATATATAATTATAAATTTATAAGTTTAAAAGTAGAACAAATTTTAATAATAGCTTTAGTTTAATATTATCTTTATCTCTAAGTGGAATTAATTAAATAGATAATAATATTAATAAATTATAAATAAAGTATACAAAGTAAATTAAGTAGACTTTTATAAGTAAATATATAGCTTACTTATTTTATAAACTATCTATACTTTATAAAGTAATGTATATATTTTATATAATCTATATATGTTTTCATTTTAGGTTTTATATATATAAGACGTTTTAATACCTAGCGTCTATTTTAGCTTTATTACTAAAGTTAATTAAATAGAAGATATACTATTATAAAGCTTGAAAATAGTTTTATAATATCGATATAAATCAGCTTTATTTAATTAGTTAAGTTATATATTGATATATATTATTTATAAACTAACGGTCTAATATATATATATATGTAGATTTCGAATAGTTATAGTATGTAAGTGTTATAATTCTATAATTTATAAATTTATAAATATATAAATTTATAGAATTATAAACTAACCTAATTTATTAATTGATTAATATAGACAAATCATTAACTTTTATTATTAGCTATAAAATACTATACTAAACCAATATTTCGTACGAAAAGACTACTAGGAATGTATTATATATATTTATTTGGGTTTTTAATATATTATATTAGGCCTTAGCTGTAACTATATGTTTCCTCCCCTCTTCCCCTCCTTCCCTCTACCGTTCTTCTATTAGGCGTATTTACTATTAGATTCCTCTCTAGGAGCCTATAAGCTATATATATAAACTTTAATAGTCTCTATACTTAGTCCTATAGTTACTTCTTAAAAAAAGTATATATTACTTTATTTTCCTTCCTTTTTCTTTCTTTTTTAAATTCTAACAAGAGTTGTTCATTACTAAAAATAAAGGTATAAACAAAAAGAATATATTATTGCTATTAGTATTTTATTTTACATATTTGTTAATAAATATTATCTTTTTATAATTTTATTACTTAAATAAATTTCTTTTAAAAACCTCTTTATAGTTAGTAATAAATTGTATTTTAGCCCTATTTAAAGTTAAACTTTCCCTTAAATAAGGGACTGTATATACTTATTTACTATATAACGTTTTATAATACCTTAGATTTCTTTATATATTTATTAGTAGTAATAGAAGAAGTTTTTATCTTAGATTTCCTTTATAAAGTTCTTTTAAATAGTATGTTTTAAGTCTGACTATATAACTCCTTCGCGATTATTAGCTTTTAAGCTACCTATAGTAATAACTCTAGTTAATAATACTATTAGGAGCGATACTCTCTAGCCTTATCTATGTAGTATAAGGCTATAGCTATATACTTAGATAAGTCTCTTAATATTATATCTTTTATAAACGCTGCGTTTCTAAGTATTTACTACTATATAAATGGACTAAATTAACTATTTATATTCTTTAAGTTCTTTTACTAAGCTAGAACTATAGTAAGTATCTTAGAAGGATAAGATATAATATATCTTTTTTAGGTAAATATAGTCAGTTTTACTATATAGGAAACTTTATAGTAATATTCTAATTTACATCTATAAGCCTAGAAGCCTTTATATAGAGTGAAAATAAAAAAAACCTATAAATAAAACTACAAAACTATAAATATTTAACCCTTATATACACGCCGCAACCCTCATTCAATTTTTATACCAAAAGTTTCATTAAATAGATCTATCTCCAAACTTTATAATAATATATTTTTATCAGGGTTAAAAGTATTATATAAGTATATTGACAGGGGTTAAAGTATAGGGGTTAGTTATAGTTTTAACTTAGCTTTCATTTATAAAATATACCCCTGTAATCTACTCCCGTAGTAAGACACTTACCCTAAACAAACTATAATTAAATACTAGATTTAATTACACCTAGGATTTATTAAATAACTTTATTAATTATTATTAAGTTTATACATTTCATAGGGGGGGGTAAAGATTTATAGTTCTATTTATAGTCTTTTTATTACAACTCTACCTTTATATAAGTAGCTATAGTATTAGGCTATACCTTAGAGTACCTAGTTTATTCGCGCTAGTACTATTAAATAGTTCTATTAAGGTTAACGCTATTATAGTTTATAAGCTACTAGTTTAACGCTGTTAAATACTAGGTAAAAGTACTATTTACTATACAACTTAAGCCTTTAAAAATAAATTACTTAAAATACGTAATATTAAAAAGCCGCTATCGCCCTATAGGTTCTAGCTCTACTCTTTAATATATATTCTACTAGTAAAAGTAACTAAAACAACCTTCTTTTATAAAATCACTTAGAAGTTTTTAAATAAACTACTAAGATAACCTTAAGTAAAGTATTTATATTCTATTATTATAGTTCTAGATATATAGTTCTAATAGCTTTATAGTAATAGATATAGAGATAAATAACTATATTTATTTTTATACTAGGGTAGCTTTTTACTTTAAAGTTAGTCTAATAATGATAGAGAAATTTAATACATTTTTAAAAGAATTAAAAGACCTTTTCTTCATATCTAAATATATTTAGATTTTTAAGATTCTAAGAGCTTAAAAGCTTTTTAAAAGAGGCTATAGCTAGATAAAACTTAAGAATACCCTAATTATAGAGATAGTAGATAGTTTAAGTAACTTAGTTAGAAAAAGCTATAATTATAAGTCTTTTAACCTTTTACTTAGGAGGATAAAGGGACTATATACCTTCAGGTTATCTACGGATTAAGAATAACACTACTTAATATATATAATTATGCGTTGTGTTATAGGATCTGTTTGAATTAGTAAGGCAATTGACTTAGATTAAGGATTATGAATGATGAGATGGAGATAAGTTCCCCTAGTACTAGAACATGTAAAAAAAAAATATATGTAAGCCCAAATACACCTAGTCGGGTTGTTTGATCCGGACAATCAACCACTGCGCATGCTCACATGTGCGTCGCACTTTGCATAAATACATACCTAGGTATACATTGGTTGACAATTCTTCTCAACTCCCAACCTTGGACTTCGAGTGTCTACATTACTTAGTAGATAGCCGAATTTACAATTGCGGATTTTATCACACATCCTCAAGCAGTTCTGTCAAATCATTTTGCAGACCGTGGTCTGATTTACTTCAAGTTATTCAATTGTGTCCTGTCCATGGCCAAGACCAGTCCTGAACCAGAGCTTCGGAAGTCTCTACACTGCTCTCCAGAGGCGTTCAAGTAGAGCACTGTATATGTATTGATCACTGTTACCTAGGTGTTGGCAGTCACTCTGGTCTTGTGGCTGCTCAGGTGCCTTGTTAATCTCATATAACAGATCCTTCTCCTTAATACGAGAGCTTGAAGTCACCCATGCCCCACAGGCCTTTGTTCATAGCTGATCCTTACGCAGACAAGTGTTCGTTTGTAGAACGGGGGCCGTATATATTGATAACACACCTAGGTATGTTACACTAATAGAGAGCAGTTTGGCACTCTATACTGTGGCACAAGTCATCCCCTATTTAGCAGCACAGCCAAAAAAAAGTAAGCAAGTAAGAGCCTCCTCAGCAGCCCCTAACAGCTTTTTTACCCGTAAGTGGGCAGCCCTTATAGGGTAGGAGTCGATCTTCTACTAAAGTTCTGGGTTTTTAAAAACTAGGGGAAACCCCTTAAGCCCTCTTATTAAGAGGAACTCCCTTAGCCCCCCCCCCCTTTTAATAAAAGTTTATAAGTTAGTAATAGTTTAATAATTATATTATAAGTAATTTTATAAGTAGCTATAATAGCTATTAATAATATACTAAAAACATAAATAACGTCTACTAAAAAACACTAATACACTACCTATAAAAAAGGCGTCCTTAGGTATTTATGTAGCGAAGTTATTTTACCTTAGTCCGGCAGCACTGCTGACTTTGTCTAGTACATTTGCTAATGTACGTGTGTACCTATGGTGAATTTCAGCGTTCCGGATGTCTTCAAGCATCTCAGTGAATTTTCAAGCCTGTTGCAACATCCATCATGGTGAAATTCAGCATTAAACAACACGGCAATTCACTGGCTCATGCGGGTACAGTCTGGGTTCATCGTATCTGCATTGCATTTCGAGGTGCCCCGAAGAGATATTGACAATAGGGCAGGCGCAGCCCGAAAGGCAGGCCGCACACCAAGGTTTATCAAGAAAGAAAGTCTATATACATTTCAATGAAGCAGGTTCTTGGAACCACTCATGTCTTCCCAACAAGCCATGTCTAACAAACACCTACTAGCACAATCCGAGGATGGCTGGCTTAGTTGTGGCGCTTGAGGTCGCGAGCGTGACGGCGGGCCTTGGCGCAAGAGCTCTCACCCTCATCGCCCGAGCCTCCAGTGACGGGGGAGCCGGTGGCGGTAGGGAGAGAACCGCCGGTTGCGGAAGGCGAGGCGCCGCTGCCAGTGGGAGTAGGGGGGATGGTCGAGTTGGAGCCACCAGTTGAGCCGCCGGTGGAGCCGGTGCCGAACAGGGCAGGGCCGGGGATGGTGTACTCGGTCAGGGTGGTGTAGGGGTTGAAGAGGATACCTGGGTCGGTAGAGGTGTACAGCTCAGTACCCAGGGTGCCCTCGGGGCTCTCAGTGCCGCTGCCGGTGATGGCAATGTTGATGCAGAAGGGGTAGTTCTGAGCACCGCCCTCGGAGCCAGCGCCGTGCATGGCGATGATCTCGTGGCGGAAGACGTAGGGGCCGGGTGCCAGGGTCTCGGGGACGGTGACGGACCAGGTGTTGTTGTTGGCGGTCAGGTCCTGGGCAGCCCACTTCTGGGTGGGCAGGTCAATGCCGGCCTCGTCAATCTTGACCCACTTGAGGGTGGTCTTGTCGACGGTGGAGCAGGCGTCCGCGGCGGTACCACAGTTGGCGACGTAGGTCAGGACGGGTCCGAAGTGGGATTCGGGCCAAGCGGTCCAGACTGCAAATCATACGCAAGATTAGTATCCGACCTCATGAAAGGGGGGGGGGTTCACTTGTGTGTGTGTGTGTGTGTGTGTGTGTTGGACTAACAGAAGTCGACCTTGCCGCCAGCAGCAACGGTGCCGGTCGTGGCAGCGTTCTTTGCATTCTTGTGGCAGATGATGTCGGCCTCGCCGTAGGCGGCGGGGGCAACAAAGCCATTGTCAGTGGCCTCCTCGAACCAGCCGGCCTTGACAGGGGCCTTGCCGGTGTTCTGCTTGGCGTAGTAGTCATTGAGGACGTAGCCATCCTGGTATTTGCCATCAGTGGCGAAACCCTGGACCAGGCCATGGGCAGCAGCCTTGGAGGCGAGAACAGCGCCGGCAAAGGCGAGCTTGGAGGTGAAGGAAGGCATTTTGATCAATGATGTGGGGATGGGATTATTGAGCTTCGTTGAAGTACAAGATTGACAAGATAGTAGTAGGCTTTCAAAGAATGAATGTCCCAGCTTCACACAGTGAAGATGACAAAAAGATAGTCAGATGAGGGTTGGAAAAAGAATGAAGGTGGCAAGGAACCAAAGAGCGTGTGGCCTGCAATGAGATGAATGCTGAAGGAATGAAGATCAAGTTAAACATTATGATCGGGCAGAGACGAATCCATATATATACACACACATCTAGACATTTGCATTCGTGTGACAACATTTGAAGTTGGTGGCAGCGTCCCTGTCCCCCCTCCCTATCCACATCCACGTCCACATTTGTTCACTCGGAAGAGGCACCTTGTTCGCATATTGGCCAAGGGGTGCGCTCGCTTGCATCTATGGGATGGTCGATGCCCACAACGTGGCATAGCGTCGCGTCGTCGACAGACTTCTGAGAGGCTGCAGGCTGCAGGCTGCAGCCAGGACGTCAGAGTAGGCGCTCAGTCGGAGTCAACCGAGGCGGCTCAACTGGTGGGGCCGCCAGGGGCCCCGGCCGCAGCGTGGCCAGGCAGGGGATCCAAAGAGGAAAGTTGCGGGTCATGCACGAGGGCACGGAGCAGCAGAAGGAACGAGCTTGTTTTCTCGAAACACAAACATTTCTGCCGGGCTTACAGCGGGCTGGCAACTGGTGGAAGTTAAGGGCCGTCGCTCGCCTGTGCCTGACAAAGTGGGGGTGTTTTAATGAAGGTCGGTCGAAGGGGGTCTTGGCGGCCAGCGCTCGTACCTCCATCCCGAGGTCTGCAAGCGCCGCCGGCAGCTAGCAGGCCCCACTGCCCGCCCCTGACAGCTCATCCAGATGTCCTGCCATGCAGCCATGCAGCCATGCAGCCATGCAGCCATGCCGTTACTGTTAACATGTTTCGTCTGCGTCACCGTCACCCACCCCGCTTGCTGAGGAAGGCTCAACCCTGGCAGCCTGGCAGCCTGGCCAGACTGCGTTGTGACCAAATCAAATCTAGGATTGATTTGCACCACCTTCTTGCAAGCCGCCTGCAGTTCATCATGTCCATGGCCAGCCCACTGCTGTCGACGTGACCGCCTATCATTTGTGACGGCGGGTGTGGATCCTCTTTGCCTCTGGTGCTCGGCCTCTTTTCCAACATCAATTGATACGGATACGACGGAAAGATAGCCCAGTGGGTTTGATTGCTCCGTCCAATATTGTTCAGGAGGCTGACCTGTTTTCAGCGGCCTGCGCGAGATCATCCTTTCTCCATCCTTCCATCTCCTGGCGGTTCAGACTGCCGATCAATGGGTTCTGGCCACTCGCGGCCACTAGCGGCCACTCGCGACCACTCGCGACCACTCGCGATTAAGTCGCTCCAAAACATTGTTTCCATCTGATCCTGTGATCAGGTCCAGGCTGCGAGCTTCTTGTGAAGGGTCACATGTGCACCTACTGCTGCTTCTAGACCGACTCCACCATTTCGGAGAACGCTTACCGTACGGAGTAGTGTACACTACATGACATCCCTGTACATGATGACCAAGGTATATTTGCAAGCTCTCTGAGTCTTGCTCGCCACGGAGACTTGATACGGGCACTTGCATTGCTTGGCAGGGGTACGCAGACCAAGCCAATAGTTATATTGGCGGCAAGGTCTGTTCAGACTGACCAACCCCTTCCAAGGCTCACCTGGGATGCTGGCAGTACCCAGGTGCCACAGCACACCAGCCACATGTCCACGACGAGCAAATGGCAAGGGTTCTTTGTTTCCCTGCTCTTACGGAGTACTCGGTCTGCTTGCTGCGCCGCAGGGGCTTTCCCTGGTCTGTACCATCACGACACCGTCTACGACACATTTCGTCCAGTAAACCGCTCAAGATGCTTTTAACTTGGCCGTGCTGCTATGACTAACCCAACCGGCCCAACAGAACAGTGCCCAAAACAAGCACCGCCCACCCTTGTCACACCACATCTATGACGGCATATTCGATCTGAAAAGAAGCAGACTGGTGGGCAGGATCACCAAGGGATCGACAGTCTCATGATCCACGTCCCGGGGCCACCTGTAGATGCGGAATTTAATCTGTCATTTTCAAAGAACTGCCAGATTCTAGGTCGTGTATTGCAAGGTATCAATCACTCAGCTCTCAAGCCTCCCGAGTTCTGCGTCCAGCAACAGCAGTGGATTCCTAAACACCAGTTGAGTTGCTGCAGTATTGTCGGCACGCGTCTTGAGCGAATCTATCCCGTAAGCTTCACTAGGCGTTATTTATCTTGGTCCGTGATGTGTGCCAACATGACAACACCCAATAATCTTGGACCTATTCGACTACATGTGTTATTTTCTTTGCCATCATATGAGCACTAAGCTAAGTGGTTGGCTCACCCTAATCGCAGGAACACGCGTAGAAAGTACCTAGGTACGCGCTGGACTTCGGTTAATGAGCGTGGAAGATGAAGTCCGTGACATCGAGGTACAGCAGTGCTGCAAAAAAAAAAAAAAAAAAAAAAAAAAAAAAAAAAAAAAAACTCCAGTCGCTTCTAATAGATGCAAAAAGCACTATTTTAGCGTATTATAACGGCTCTAGTATTAAATATCCAACGACGCTAAAGGGCCTAGTAGCTCTATTATATAATATTTAATAATACATACTTTTTTTTTCAATATTTACATTTTTTAAAAAAATAAGGAGAAATAAGCTTATACTAGATATTAGTAATTAAAATAAGATGTATACTATTAGTACATTTAGAGTTAATTTAATTCTTAGTAAATTATATATTAATAGTAGAGTTACATGAAAATAATCATTATGCTATTAATAGTAATAACGTTGTTAAAAGATACTTTTTAGATCTAATTCTTTTTATTAGCTAGATCTAACTACTTTAAAGTTAAAAGTTTAGTAGGTTAAAAGTAGGCGTTCTCGCGTCTAGCGTTCGTTTTATAAACCTACTATAGGAAATGTTAGACGCTAAATTATAGACTCGGCTTACTTAGCTAAATAGCGGGTATATAGTAAGTAGTAGTAGACTTTGAAAAGGGTTTCCCATACCCCTTACTCTGTATTAAAAATAATATATATAAAAGGTTAGAAGATACGATAACATTCTTCACATTAATTTATTTTATTATCTTATAAGGACTTATTTAATTTAATGTTAATATGATTCGTGCTATTTTTAGGATAAACAGGTTTTATCTAGTAAAGGACTTATTATAGGTAAAATTCAAAGTTTAAAGAATCTTATAAGTTTTAAAAGTTAGGACCCCTTCTATTATCCTTTTATAAGTTATTATACTAAGTTAAAAACTAACACAAATAATATTTCTTTTTAAACTTATATAAAACTTATAAAATTATATATTTACTAAAATATAATATCTATATATATTAGCTTAAATATTATTACTTTTTAATTCTTTGTATATATAACTTTATTTACTATATTTAAGTTATATATTACTTTAGAGACTTTTATCTTACTACTTAAAAGTATATTAAGATTTAAGGTTGACAATTTAAGAAATTTAATAGACGTGAATATATAGTAAAATAGTATATACTATATATAAAACTAGACTTTAACTAACTATCTTAGGATTTTAGTTTTAAAACTAATGTATAAGCTAGACGTTCTTAAGCCTTCTATATTTTCACTAAACGGAGCTTAAAAAAACTATAAACCTCTTCTAAGCTTATTAAAATAATTATTACTAGCTATAATACCCTACTTATATTTATTTAATATTATATTTAAACTTTAATGCTTATATAAAAGTAAACTCTTCGAGCTTTTAAATTATATGTCTATTTTTTAATATTATAAGATAAATACTATAAATAAGTATTATTAGTATCAAAAGCTATTAGCATTGTATATTACTCTTAAATACTGTATTAAAATTAAGTTCCTTAGAACTTAAGTCATTATTTTAAAGAGTAAAGCTATAAGAATATATCTATATATCTATATACTTATTGTTACGGCCGTGGGCTAATTAGTAGCAGGACCCACTACGTAGGTCCTTACATTCGGCTTACATAATTAGTCCTCTAGGCCACCACCTTTTTAAAACTAGATTATAGCTCTACTACTTCTCCCATACTGTTCTTTAGGCAATACTAGCTTTAAATCAATAAATCTTTACTAATGACTTATGCCTTTTACCATAGGTTGTAAAGACCGTCTCACTTATAAGTTTTACCTATTTATATACCTATATATGGAATAAAATATAAGGATTTTCTTTTAAATTCTATTAAAATAGTCTTAACTTTAGGTAGTGTTATTCTTAATCTATAGATAGCTTAAAGGCGTATAGTCCCTTTATATAGTAGTAAACGCTTAGAGACCTAGCGTT
>MAVT02001698.1:0-10524 GCA_001702395.2 Diaporthe helianthi
CTAGCCTATAGGTTTATAGTCTTTCCTCCTTTATATAATAATAAGTTTATAACCTCAACCTACCTACTAGCACTATAACATGCTTAAAGAAGCTAAAAAATGTTCTAGTATTATTGGGGCTTTTATCAAGGAGTGGCTTCCTGAGGACTGGTGATGGATTACTAGATAGGTGTAGCTAACTTGATTAGCACAAGTGTATGATGAGCAATGGAACTCCTGAAGTTCAAATATTCACAGCACATTTAGGAAAAGTGTGGCACATGTACCGTAGTGATTTCTTTCAAAGTATTTGGCTCCATTCTTAATCTATTCATATAAAAGTGTATGTGTTCTCTATACATACATATATAAATTCCCTAGGTAGTGTGTGATGGATCATATCTCGAGAATTACTTCATATGTATTTTATGCTAATAGATGAATGCCATCGTTAGACATGAGGTGCTTAAGATTGGGTTTGACCCTGCACACGTGCAGAGATGAAGAGCTTGTTGGACATTTCAACCAGGCTGGTTTCTTGCTCACCCTCTGCAACCCTTGGGAAAGCTTAACTACCATTCATGTTGAAATGTGAATTACGAATAAAAGGGCTTAGGGCATTGGTGGGTTCACTGCCTACTCTGCACCAAAATCTAGGAATTCCAGACATAAACCACCCACAACAGAGGTAGCAATACATTAACAGCCATTCTTCAACCACCATGCACAATCCGCTGGGACTTGCAACAAGGGTTGATAGTGATAAGCATATATACAAATAATGACATAACACCACCGCAAGCGACTGTCATGTACCCAACACCAAACCCTGCTGCATACCTAGGTACCTACCTAGGTAGGGTAACTGGTGAATACCAACATAGTTACTTTGAAGACTGCAAAACTCCAAAGCAAAGTCTTTGCTTGCCCTCGGAACTATATAGCTATGCTGCGAGCACCCGCTTTTGCATTCATTGATCTTCAACATCCTGTTGGGCGTAGACCGTGTCATAGATGACGGTCCAACAGGCCTGGGCGAGGTAGAATTCCCCAACAGATACGGCCAGAGCCGATGCATTCTTATTGTTCCCAAGCAGTATTTCGGCGAGAATTGGGTCGTTTTGCGCAACTATACCCATGAGAAAGCCTATGGCGAGTTGAACACCCAGGATAGCCTGCAGGAAATCGGTGAACCTCTTCCCAAACAGATAAAGCCAGAGTAAAAACACACTTGGGATCACGACCAACCAGCACGCAAGTGGCAGGATGACCAAGCGGCCAGCAGCCAGCAGCCCCCTCTCGCCAATGGGCGGCTGAGGGCTCCTACACCTTTCGACGTGCCGGTCAAACTCCATGTGCATAGTGTCGTTCCAGGAGCATGCTGAGGCTCGGAAAAATTCTTTGCCCAACAGAAGAATGCAGTTGACTTGAACCAGTTGCTTGAGGTCGGCATTCTTTTGCGGTACACCGCGCGTTAGGCATGCGGAGAAGAGAGTCCCAAAGAGATGTGGAAAGTAAAACAAATAGATAGTGAGCTCCGCAAAAGGCACCCAAGTCGGCGGCAGCAATGATATAAACCCTGTCTTAGGTGCGCTATAGTCCGACCAGGACTCAGGATTCCTCTTGTCGTGAGTCGTGACCTGAGATTCTGGCGCTTATAGTTACTGCGGCCATCGTAGAAAGAACAATCCGTTGCTGAAGTTTGATACGTCCAAAAGTCCACAGGAGTTTCTTGGCGGGGAAATTCAACTACAATCTGCAATTCGCCGAGCCGTTTGAATTTCTCGGACTTTCGACGCGGTGCTAGACCTGCCAGTGCCGTGAGACCAGACCACATTTCACCTCGAGCTTGGTCAACAGCTTTAGTCATTGGATAAAGAAGGATTTTGCAATCTGATTATGAAGTGCTTGGGAGAACCAACAGCATTTTGAGTACTAGGCAATCAATATGACACAGTGTGTGCAAAAGTCGTGTAAGTGGGACTTTGGAAGAACGGAACGTCCAACAAGTTGCCGAGTGGTCCTCTCATGATTCAATATCTGCTCTTGTGACCACACAGAAATACTGCAGGATTCAGTGAGTGTGGATCTGACCAATGATAAAGACGATGTTGTGCGCGCGGTGTTCGTTGGGCACCTGGGCAGGTCTTGCTCACCTGCGGCGTAGCGCATCTCCACGGACGGGCCCCACGCACGCGGCTGAATCCGATAATCAAGCCTCGGTGTAACTTGGCACCTTTTTGGTCTCTTCCAACCGTCCGCTGCACAAATTCTTCTGTTGGTTGTTGGTGGCCGGGGGATTTTCGGCCTTGGTTCCACTATTTGGTTGTCAACTGGTGGCCGGGCTTGTCGTTGCCCAGGCCCGCTGTGTTGGTCTCTGGGATCCACCATTCTGGTAATTAGCCCTTGAGTCCTTTGGATACCAGGCAGGCACAACGTTCTCGGCCGTGCGAGACTCAATGATGCGAGCAATACTTGCTGAGCGGGAGGGTGCTGCGAGTCCAAGACTCCCGGGGATGGAGGATTATTTTGGGGGATGATAGTACTGAAATGAAGATTCAATTTGGCGTTGCAGCCATCTTTCGGTCGTTGCTGAGATTGCTTCTACTTTTCTAAATATTATATAATGCTGGGAGACACAAATCAATTTACACGAGCTGGCCTTGCATATATGCCTTAAGTATCTGCTTGTTGGGTCCATACTACCCTGACAGTTTCAGTCACCTTAATTCCAGTGCTCGAATCCATGCGGTGGCTTGTCTCAATTCCTGGATCAGGAATAAGCTCGCTCACACCTTCAGATAAACCATCATTCGGGGTCTGTGAAGGAAAACGACCAGTTGCAGTACAACTCCCTCCCGCGGGGTTTGCAGCGCCCACTGACGCGAACCGAAGCTGTTGAGGATATTTCCCCAGACCTTGATAAACTGCTTTATTGGAACACATCGGATGCTGGACTGTGCCAGGCTTCCCTGGGTGGGAACCAGAAGACTCACTGCCTGCCCTCGTGTGCAGTCTGGGCTTGATGAAGCGATCCCAAAGCGGCTTATAGGTCGGAACAGACCCACTAACGACGATTATAGAGAGCTCGAGTGATACGCATATGTACAACGTATATGTTTCCTGTGGAAGAGACAAGTCAGCTTTCTACCAACTGAAATCGCTCGGCGAAGGGGCAGTTGTATGGGAGACCTCAGGAGGTAGGGTGGGTTAATGCGGCTGTAAAATCAAGACCGAAGAATCAAAAGAGGTCACACGAACCCATGTGAAGTCTGATCGATTCTTGATCAGTTCCAGCTCCTTGGCTTTGATCGCTGTCACAATAGCGCCAAACACACCAGAACCGAGCAAAGCAATAATGCCTAGCCGTTTCCTCAAAGAGAGCTGGAGCTTCCAGATGATACTGACTGGCATCGTGGCCAAAATTATATCAAAAGCACAACCCCAAGCAGCTCCGAAGATACCGTAATTTGCGTTTACTGCCGGATCCCAACACTTGGCCGTGGGCCTCAACGCTGGATCCCATAGGGCCGCAACGGGGTCACATTGGGTAAAGTTGAAAATGGACGTAGTGACAGATTGGACGAAAGTGATGAGGACGAGGACCCAGAGAAACCGCTGCCGCCATTTGCCTGTTTTAGGTAGGAAGCGCATGATCAAGAAGGCCACAGATATCTTCCCTGTCCCGCTGGCCATGATGCCGAAAGGCTGAGTGATTTGGTGAAGCTTGAATACGTAGACTGCATGCGAGGCTGGCTGAATGTACGCAAGGTGACGTGTCCCGCCATTTATTCCGATGAAAATGGCCAAGACAGTGCCGCTAATGTATATCAACTAAACGTGTGTCAGCTTCGACCTATTGTACGCATGATGTACCGGAACAATATTTACCAGGGTGAGGAGCATGATCCAGTCATCCCATCCGTACTTCCTTCGTGTTTTCAGCATCGACCGCGCCCAGAAGCGCAGGGCAACCGCGATGATACCGATGGCGCATTGGATTGTCCATGCTGCAATGAAGGAGGTCCTCCGATCAATATCCGGCGGAGACAACTCGTCTCGGCGGGACAAGCTGGCCTGGAATGACATCTCGACTCCGGGCGTCGACTTAACTGGCGGAGAAAGAACCTTGGAAGTTTGTGAAGAGTCAACTGGTCCGAACACGCACTTCAGGAGATGTATGATTTCAACAGAGAAGATCTAAAACAAGCGGGCGAGGTACCGAGCCCAGAGGCTGTGCAGAATTGAAATATTACTGAAGCTTCAACATCTCATTCGAGTTGCATTCTTTGATCTCTCATCCGCAATCCTTTTTTTTTTTTTTTTTTTTTTTTTTTTTGGAAAACATCTGGCATGTTCCGCGCTGGCGTCCTAGAATGCCACAGTGCGAAATGATCACTGTTCGAAAAGAAAAGGCCCAGACCTCCAGAAAGGAGGTCCGATTGGATGATCAGTGACTGCGCCTGAAGGATTCAGTTGGAAAGGGTGGAACGAGGCCAGTTGGGACTTGATGTTCATGTGATCTCCACGACGGGAGCCACTTTCAACGGCACAGCTGCGGTTGGCTTGCAAGATGTTACCTACAGCCCCAGGTGCCCCATCAGCCGATACGAAAGTGGGATCTGGTGTTGCAATTTTCCGTCCTCTTCCATGTGACTGGGACATACTAATTACTTGATTGCTTTGCTGGAAGTAAGGGTACGCGCATATCTTTTCAATGTTCCAATTCTTCAAACTAGAGCAGTAGATGCACATCTAGACAAGAAGTTGAAATGACCGGAATGTCGGGGGAACGATTCGTGAATTCGACTGTTGGCTGTACCGCAAAATCAATTTGAGTGTGTCATTAGATGCTGTTGGTTTTGACACTGCTCCTCTTCTCTGCTACCCTCCAGGGCTGCGTTGGTGGCGAGGTGTTGTTTTGTGTGGATCTACTTCTAATTTTATTGATCGGGCACATGCAGGTGGAGCCGCAGCGGTCCCATGTAGGGTAGGTACACAGGTATGTATCTCAGAACAACGACTGGGAGGGGCCTCAGGGTTGAAGACATCGAGCGCATGTGCGGGCTGGACTTACCTAGGTACTTACCTAGGTATATATATAGAGTACTGCATTGCGCCGCCGACGAGTTCAAGAGATTCTGCGGACTCGTCTTTCGCTGCAACATCTCCAGAAGTCTTTGTTTTTCGTGTCTAAATTCCAAAGTCATCCGATTCGTCATGGCCCAAATCACCGCGGAAGAAGCCTTGACCTTGGCGGCCAAGATTGAGGCCATTGCGTCTAACCCAGCGAGCATTCATGGGTTACAGAATGACTTGCCTCGCGAAAGACTGCGTGAAGCCGGGCGTAAACTCAGCCATGCCATGGAGATACCTATCGACACTGCCCGCAGGCTACAAGCTACTGTGAGTCTTCGAATAGCTAGCACCTATCAGCTCAACCTTTCTAGTGGTCAGGTTCGCATGACTGCCCGGCTTCCATTTGGCTAATACACGTCAAGCCTCTTGAGCTTCCGGCTGCATTAATTGGCGTGGAGAAGGGAATTTTCAGCGCTCTGGTATCTCAGTCTGGCACGACGAGCATTTCAGAGTTGTCTGAGAAGACTCGTATTGACCCCGTTCTTCTGAGTAAGCCTGATCTTTTGGAATGACCACAACCCCACAAAATCTTTGGGAAGACTGACAGCCTCGATCAGAACGACTCTTGCGCTTTTATCAGGCAAATGACATGATTACGCAACCCGGAGATGATGCCTACGTTGCAAACAACATTACGAGGGGCATGACCACACTCTGCTGCTCGGCCGGCGTGGAGTACTTGTATGTGCCTGTACCCTGTGTAATTCCCGTGGTATCTGGACCCTGCTGACGTCTCAATCAATCAGTTTTGAATCCGTGCTCCCTGCCTTCGTAGCTCTTCCCCAGTTTCTGAGGGATTACGAGTACAAGAATCCCACAAACCCGGATCAACTACCGTGGCACGTAGGACACAAGACTGATCTCAACCCTTTCCCATGGCTCCTCAAACACCCGCGTCAGATGGAGGTGTTCATGCAGGTGGGTATAGCGCTATTACCCCGCTGTTAATTGGTCTCGCCCGTGGGCAGAAGACTTGCTCGAAATCGTGGGTTCATAAGTACTGACTGGAGCATCATCAGGCCATGGCGACGCTGAGGGATGGTATGCCCAACTGGTTTGACCATGTTGATTTTCGACAAGAAATCCTTCATGGCCACGACACAGACCCTTCTGTGCCGCTGTTCGTGGATGTAGGTGGAGCCATGGGCCAGCAATCCATCTTCTTTAAGAACTCGTACCCTGATCTTAAGGGGAGGATCATTGTCCAAGACCAGGCACAAGTTGTTAGCCAGATTGAAGCAACGCCTCTACCGGGGTTTGCGGGCATTGAGGCTATGGCTCACGACTTCTTCAAGCCACAGCCAATCAAAGGTATGTCCTTCTCAAATCCAAGCGTTCCCATCTTTCGACTTCTACTAAAAGTGCAACTTGAACAGGAGCGCGGGCATACTACCTCAGGATGATTTTCCACGACTGGCCCGATCACAAGGCGGTTGAGATCCTCAGACATCTTAGGGATGCCATGACTGAAGGGTCTTACCTCCTAATTGATGAAACGGTCTTGTCCGAGAAGCAGGCTCCGTGGAAAGCCGCGTTTATGGACATGACTATGATGTGCCAACTTGGTGCTCAAGAGCGCACCAAGGCTGAATGGGAAAGACTTATGGCTGAGAGTGGGTTCAAGATCCTCAGGATCTGTGAGTATGCTCCTGATACTCAAGAAAGCCTTATTATTGCAGTGAAGTCGACATAGCTGGTGGGAAAGATCGCTGTTGCGACTGAGGTTTGAAGCAGATTTTTGTTTGAGCTCAAGTGTGGTGCTGCCTGTCTTTACACAGGAAGATCGACGAGGGCCAGTCTACCTGCAGGGTTCAATCAGTGTGTGTAGGACGGTCTGTGTAGGCAGAATGCGAGTCAAATGGTGAGTGCCTAGGTACATATGTACCCTAGGGTAGAAAGTGTTCTCACAGACGGGAGGTTTGAGGGAGATTGTACCAAATCCAGTCCTTCTGCAGCCTCTCAGTTTCTCGGAGATTTCTTATCAACAAAATCATATTCATTGTTTTTTGAGCTTGTAAGTCTTGAGTTCTCCCAAAGGCATTCATACCTAGGTAGTGAAATATTACCTAGGACGCGCGGCTGAGCCGATACATGTGAGTGGAGCTGTTCGAATGTGCCAAAATGACCGTCGGAAGTTTCAATGTTGGAGACATGCTGGTCTGGCCTTGATTACTCTCCTCCACAGCCTCTCTGCCTACCTGAATATTTGTCCCTTGAGTTGACCTGCCCCTGACTCTAAAATAGTTGTGAGGTCAAAGTTTGACTGTGATCACGGTGAGAGGGCGTGGACCTAAGATGAGCTCTCCTGAGTGAATGTGAGCTCGGATAAACTGGCCGGCGCACAAAGACACCCTGTATCGGGACAGCAGCCCGGATCCCGAGACTGTTCGACCAGGCTACAGGCTAGATAACCAAGCCGAGGATTAAGTCAGCCTATTTGTGTTACTCTTACTCAGAATAATTGTAATACCTCCCAATTGATGATGTGGTTGACGCTGCCGCTTTCGTGATTGGTTTGTGCTAAGAATATACTCAGCAGCTTTAAACAGGAACAACGTACTACCAGTCTTAACATACGCAAATAGCGACGGGGTTTGCCTAGGTTGCGGACAGCAAATTTCTTAACAACGCTGCCTTGGTACAACGAAATTCGGATCCTGGCCGACCTTTTGCCTACCTGGATCGATTTTTTCGTTAACGTTGCGTGGGCTGCCCAGGCGTAGGCTGTAAGAGCTCTGTCAGAGATATGGCCGTGGTATTTCCCTTTTATGTTTCCCAGCAGATAACTTCCGCAATATGCTAATAAGTGCTCCTGGTTAAGTTGAACATTTCACAGGTTCTTTGACTCGTTGGGCCCATGGATTTCAACCTACGAACATGAGCACTTTCATATTCAGTGATTCTATCACCCCCACACAATAACCCTCTAACTAAATATAGTCGGCGACTAGAGCTATATCTATTAGCAGTAATTCTGAACCGAACAACCAGTGCCCCGCAAGAGTGGCTGGGAATGTTGACGCGGCACGGGCCACCAACCGGAACAACGAGCACACAGTCACTCAAGTGCTGAAATGGTCAGATAATATAAGAAGGGGGAAAGACCTCTGAACAGCTTGCTCTTGCGGATGTTTGGTCTGTTCATCCTCACACCTTTTTACTGAAGCAATGTCGAACGATCAACCTTCGGATCTACATCAGTTGCAGACTACCGGTACAGACGAACAAGAGCGTCAAATCCTAGAGTGGGTCTCTAAAGAACACTTGGCTGGCACAGTGGTGCGTAAAGACCTGATCAACTGGTTTGCCGAACGGGTTCACCGTCGAGACGGCACCGGGCGCGAAATTAGACGTACTTCTGGTTTCGCCGACGAGTTCCTCCATCGCCACCCGGATCTGGCAAAAAGGCTTATTGAGCCTTCGCCTCCGGAGCGAGACGGCCCAAACTACAAGAAGCCAAAGCACAACCGCCTGCAGGAGAGGACAGAGCTGCAGCGTACGCGAGCGATGTTCGGCGACAACCCGCCACCGGCACGGCAGCCTGCCCCATTTCCCAACGGCGAGATCATTCATCATTGCAACACCCGATATGTTATCCGGCATGGTAATACCATTACCAAGCTTACTACATATGAGCATGGTTTTGGTACCAATAACACTCCGAATGAAGCACTTGCACTACGTTTCATTAAAGAGAACACTACTATCCCGGTACCTAAGGTTATTAGTAGTGACTGGGACCGTATAACTATGGAGTTCATAGAGGGCCAGACACTACGGCAAGCCTGGCCAGTACTCGCACCCATCGAGCAATCGGACATTCTGGACCAGCTTCGGGGTTATATCGCCCAGTTGCGTTCCCTATCCGCACGCACTAGCACCTCTATCGGCCGCCTGGACGGCCAGGGCGTGTTGATCCCAGGCACCGTCATAACGCGCTCGGGCGGGCCTTTCCAGACCTTGAGCGAGTTTCATCACTGGCTTGCGAATCCGATGAGTCGACACTGCGCACAGTCAATGCACTGGCACCAGATTACATCCCAGCTTGGTGCTGACTTCCCCATTGTCTTTACGCATGGAGATATTGCCGCACGAAACATCATGATTCGGGATGGGCGTATTGTTGCTATCTTGGACTGGGAATTTGCGGGTTGGTTACCAGAATACTGGGAGTACGTCTTTGCGTTACGCGGGTTAGATAATATTGACTGGGAAACACTTGGCCAGCGACTACCGTCTTTATTCGCTAAGCGCTATGATCTTGAGTATATTCTTATAGGTTTTATTATAAATCTCTCCTAGGGTAATCACAGATACTGTCTTCGGATAAATCCTCCAGCAGTAACCTACGGCATTGCGGGCTTCAGCGCCGCTAGTAGGTTAAGATTGTCGGGTTATATATAGAGGATTTTTAAGACTATAGTATAGCCACTACTATTACACCACCGTTTTAGTACTCTTATAAAATAGTCTTTAACCTACTACCCGATTCTGCCTGTTACTGAAAAATAAATTAATATGTATAACTATAAATATACCTGTTTTGTCTCTATAGTTATAAGCCTAGCATACTTTAAAAAGACTTATTTACTTTATAATTAACGTTTTTATGCTCTTTAAATAATAAACTTAAAGCTCTCTTTTAACTACTATTTATAGTTAGCTTTTAGTACCCCTTTATATTTTAATACTAAGGCTTAAGACTTTTTAAAATAAATTAACCTAGAAATAGTTATTTTCAAGCTACTAATATTTAAAGTTATTATAACTAAATAAAGTAAACTTTAAACTCTTTAATATAAAGCTTTATATACCTTATAAAGTCTAAATTTAAGTAAAGCCCTATACCTAATTTACAAATACTTATAATTTATATACTAAAGCTAGAGAAACTTACTTTAAAAAATAATATAAACATTACTTATTTAAAAGTATTATTTAAAACGATTATATAAAAAGATGTTATTTTTTAAATTAAATAAATTAAAGTACTCCTTTTAAATATAAACTTAAAAGACTTATAAGTATAGTTTTTTTTAACTAAGTTAATTAAACTATCTTCTACATTTATAACTAAGATATCCTTTAATCTTATTAAGTAAAGTATCGTTTTAAGCTAGCTAACTTATTAGCATTTATCTATTTAATATAGTACTTTATAAAGTTTCTTAGTTTTAACTTCAAGGTTCTTAAGAATTAAAATATATTAACTATCTTTATACTTAAAAAATTTATTTTAAAGGAGAAAGCTACTCTAATATAGAAGTAAATACATTCATTTATATCGGTTTCTATTATTATTTATAATAAAGCTATTAAAGGTATATATTTAAAGCTATTTATAGTAATAATTTAACACTATATCTTTTATAAACGCTAGGTCTCTAAGCGTTTACTACTATATAA
>MAVT02001699.1:0-10516 GCA_001702395.2 Diaporthe helianthi
TATTTAGTAGAATATTTATAAGCTTATAATAAAAGATATTAATAATATCTTTATAGAGAAAATAATAGAACTACTTTATAAAAAGTATATATTTATAATCTGCAATAATAAAAATAAACGTTATATTGTAAGCCTTTTAATTGTTACTTTAAGGCGTTGAAATAAAACTTTATGTAATTATTATATGTTTAAAATAGGATAATATTCTTCCTAGGGTGTACTTGTTATAGTTTTTTTCTTTAAATGCAAGTTAATTTAAGAATTTAAAAGGAACGCCTACGCAAACTATGTATATGCAATTAAGGGCTAAGAATGTTGCTTTAACAAGTTTGCTGATTTTACTATTATCAATAATGCTATTGTAAGCTATTAAATTAATTTTTAGAATATATTATTATTTAAACTTTAGATTAGTAATATTATTTAAATTGTTTTTTAATATAATTATAACGAGTGCTGTAAAGTTTTTATTGGGGAGATTAAAGGGATTAAGGTTTAACCTAGGCGTTTAAAGCTTAAGGAACGTTGAGAGTAGGAGTAGAAAGGAGGAGGTTATAACTATAGGAATATTTGATAGATGTTGATATTGGTGTAAAAGGCTAGATATTTACGATAAATTTTTTGATAACTCTTTTTGCAGTAAATAAAACAATGCTTTTTAATTACATGCCTTTTAATTAAATATATGCTTTTTGTTAAAAAATTAAAATAAGCGTATAGGATAAAATATATAAATAAATGTTTTATATATTGGTATATTAATGTAGATAGAATAGAATAATATACTAGCCTTTAACGTTTTAAACATTAAAGATAGAAATAGCGCTATAAAGGATATAAAAACGAAAATAAAGAAAAGTAATTAAAAACTATAGAATGTTTTATATTTAGTTTTTCAAGTATTATTACAAATAGTTAGAGGAATATTAATATACTAGTTTAATTGCATAAAACCTATAGGTAGTTTATTAGATAACCTTATAACTAGTAAATAATACTTTAAAGAAGAGTTAAAGGATGCTAAAAAGGATAAGGAGATAGACGTTAAGGACAATTGTTATAGTATTACTTTTAATAGCAAAGTAATATTTAACTAGTTTTAAAACTAATTAGGATTATTATTATAGTTTGGAATATTTATAAAGGGTATAGGTGCTATAGGGTTTGGGAAGGCTTAACTAGAATTTTCTTTTTTAAAGTTTAAAGCTCCAACTAATAGAGATTAAAGTACCTAAAAAAATAGAATTTTAAGCTTCTAAATTTTATTATGCTTAACAAATTTTTTAAGCTTATGTAAAGAAAATATGCTATTAATTGGAATATTATTTAGTATATAAAGCTTATATATATTATTAGGTTTTATAAACTTAATAATAAAAAGTTTAAACTATTAATAGGTTAATTTGTAAAAAAATAAATAATTAGTTTTTTGTTATTTATTAATAACTAATACAAGGTTGTTTTTTACTAGTGGTTGTGGTTTTATAAACCCCTTATGTATATCTCTCGACGCAGCTTTCTTTTTGTATTTTGTTATAGTATTTTATACCTTTAAGATATTTTCTTTAAGATTTAGCAGTAATCAAAGCTAGTAGATTAATATATTTTTTGTAAATATATTTGGATTCTATGCTTATACCCTTTAGGTAAAAATATTAGTTTTAATAAGGATAATTAGCTTATATTTATAAAGAAGATAGAAAGAGCTTTTTTTGTAAAAACGCCTTAAAAATATTTAATTAGCAAAGAGTGTATATAGCAATATATTGCGCTAGTTTTTAATACTATGCTTATTTATTATCTTTATTATAGTAGCAACTAGGTTAAAGTAGCTTTGCTTTATAATACCGTTAGTATAAGGGTTATAGGCTAACAAAAGGACTTAGCAAACGTTAATTTGGCGTAGATATTTTGCAAATTTGCTTATGTTTTCCTTTTTTTTATTAACAATAACTTTAAGAAGTAGGCTTTATTTAAGTAGAATGTTGTTAACGAAAAACCTTTTAACACTTTTAGCGTTGGTTGTATGCAAAGCTATTACCTTTGGCTAGCTAGTTAAGTTATAATAGGCTTTAATAAGGTACATATAACTTCGATTAAAAGGGAGATGCTAGATATTAATGTAGATTTTAGCAAAAAAGCTATCTAGTATAGTTAGAATAACCCTATTGTTGTAATACTAAGTATTCTATTTAGTATACTTAGGGTAAATAGAAATAGCTTTTTTTATATTGGTATATATCCCCTTCTAGTAATATATAGCCTTGATATGCTTATACGTTGCTTTACGCCCTTTATATTTTAAAGGGGCATATATATTTCTAATAATTTTTTGTTTTTAATTAAAATTGTTAATAATACGTTGGCGTTATAGCTTTTTTTTAAGTAAACGCTAGAGAATCTGCTTATATATAACAAATTAAAGGGTTATTCTCCTAAATATATTTAATTGTTTGCTTTTAAGATTTAGTAAAAGCTCTCTATAGACAAGAAAACGGGCAATTTGCTTAAACTACTTTAACTAAAAATAGTTATTTTAAAGCAATAGCGTTTAATTAGCCTTTAACTTTAGTACTAAAAGCTAGGTAAATATTAAATTATACTAGTTTTTAATATTACCCTTATAGCGGCGGTTTTTATTGTTAAATAGGCTAGTAGGCTTTTAAAATAGGGCATTTACAACTAGATTGTTTAAGCCTTTAATATAGATTATTATAAAGTTATAGGTGCAAATAATAGCTAGCTATTGAGTAATTAGGGCCCCTAGAACATTTATTGCTAAGCCTTTAAGCTGCTAAACAAGAACATTTAAATTAGTTTCTAAAAAAAAATATACTTTAAAAATATAAAATTAAAAGCGTTTAATTGCATATAGTATTACGCGATATTCTTGTTTAATAGCATTATAAAGCTTTTTAGCTTTTATCTAGGTACTACTTTTATAGCGTACTAAGTATTAAATACTATTAATTACTTGTATTAAATAAGTACTCTATCTAAGTAGGCTAGCATTAACTATAAGAATAATATCTTCTTTGGTGTAGTTTAAGTTAATTAGATATAGTTTTAAAGTAATTACTACTTTAATTTAGTTTATTGCATCCTTGTAGGTGTTATTCTAGGCGAAAATAGCTTTTTTTTTAAAAAAGTTAAACAAAGGCTTAGCAATAATATTGTAGTTAGGGATTTATGCTTAGTAGTAGTTAGCAAGGCTAATAAAAAACTAAACTTAAGAGATAATAGTATATGTTGTTTATTCCTTAATCTTAATAATTTTCTTATTTATAAGCAACTAACTAAAAGTGCTATATATATAGCCTACAATATTGGCTTACTTTTTGCACTAGTTAAACTTTATAGCACTAATTATTTCTTTAGCTAGCTTAATATTGTAAAGTATATTATTAAGGTTTTTAATATGCTTTATAATAAACTATTTAACTCTAAGGAGATTAAAAGCTTTTTGCCTACTATAGTTTATAGTTAAACCTTTAATTGCAATATTATCTATAAAGGGTTTGTAAACTTGTAAAAAAAGGTTGTAAAAAAGCTAAACTATATAACGTATAAACTAAGCAATGGAATTTGTAGCCCCTATAGGAAGTTTATATTGCTAGAATAATTCGATTAATATAGCAAAAGTTGTAATATCCCTACTCTTTTTATCTAGCTTAATTTAATTGTAGCTAAAAAAGAAGTTAAGAAGGGATAAAACTATATATATTATAAACTCTTTAAAGAATTTATTTGCAGCAAAAGGAATAAATATATCTCTAATTGTAACACTATTAGCCTAGCTAACATTGTTAATTAGTTAATAGTCTTTGTTTTTTTTATTAACGAGAAACTACTTGTTGCGATATAAGGTATAAAACTCCTTAATAAAGCTACTAGCCTAGCGCTTTTGAAGCATCTTAATAATAATCTCCCGAAAAGCTCTAAGCAATACATTATTGTTATTTTAATAAGCTTTATGCGAAATTATTTTAATAAATTGCAATAGAGTAACGCTTATATTAATTTGGAAAATATAGGCAAATTCCTAGGCTAAAGTCTTCTCTTAGTTAAAAAGCATATAAATAAATATATTTTTTTTAACAACTAAAAAGCTGTTGTAGCTTTTCTTTATTATTATAGCAAGCTAATTAGGAGTAAAATGTAACCCTTGTAGAATGTTAAAAAACTTGGGCTAAATTCAAGCATTGTATATGTTGCTTTTATTAGTATTTATAGTTTTTTTAATTTTTTCTTTATATAATAGTTTTTAGTTAATAGTTTTATTAGGAATAAAGCTGTTTGAGGGATAGTTATTAATAAAGTGCACTTTAATACTTATGCGCTTATATAGCGTTCTAATTGCTGGAGCTAGAGTTCTTCTAACTACTTTAGCTGCTATAACTAGGGATGGAATATTGTTAACCTACTTTTAAAAATAAGCTATTTGGTTTACTTTATAAGATCCGCATATACAATAATAATTGGGCTAAAATATTTTTTCCTTTTAATATATCGTTTTAACTTAAGCTTAAACTTCTTTAGCGTATATAGTGAAAATCCTTTTAAGGTTATTACTAGTTAAAAGGCTAACTACCTTATTATTTTTTTTAAGCTTTAGCTAATTTAGCTAGCTTTTAGAAAGTTAAACTAGATTTTTAATATACACTTTATTCTAATTAAGTTAATTAGTTCTAGCTTTAATAGCTAAAGTATAAGGAATATAACAATTAGGGACTTTTGCACTAGCTACTAGGGCAACGCTAAAAAGCTTTTAATTTCTCCATTTAAAACTATATATTACTTTTAAATTACCTATAATAATATAGGTAAACAAAAATCCATTGGATTTTTTAAACGTAAGGTTTATATTTAAAAAAAAGGGTATTTCTAAAAGAATATAGTAAGCTACATTATACGTAATATTATTAACTATAAAGAAAACTTAACAAATTTGCTTATAACTAATGCAAACCTAGTTTTTTGTTACTTTAATTAAAGATAAAGACTTTCTATTATAAACTATAAAGTTTATTAACTTTAACTAGGTGTAAAAAAAACTATTATTATTACAATAAAATAAAAGTAAAAGGTTTATTTTAGCTTTAGTGTTAAAAAAAGCTAATATAAGCACTTAAGTATTGTTACCTATATAGACTATTAAATAAGCAAAACTATAGTAGCTTTAATTAATTATATCTTTAGTTATAGCAAAAACGGAATTAACCTTATAGCTAATAATAAACTAGCTATATATAGCATTTAAAGCGCTTACAACTAAAACTAATAGCTAACAAAACCTAGGTACTATATTCCGCACTAGTTTAAAAGGAACTTTTAATATAGTTTTAGCACTATCTTACAAGGCGTAAAGCTATTTAATTAGCGTAGAATTAGTACTATTTAATGCTAATAAGTTAAAAGCGTAAAGCTTAATAGTTTTAAAAAAAATAGCTTGCGTAGCTACTTTTTTAGGGGCTAAAATAAGCTTAGTAAGCTTTTTGGTGTAAAAATGCCTAGGCAAGTTAGTTAATTTCGCAAAACCTGGGCTATTTAGCGTACTTTTTTTTCAATTGCGCCAAGAATAAAAATTCTAATTATTCCCAAAGTTTTAGGTATTTTAAAGAGCTTTAGTTAATTCCTTGTTAATAAAACAAATATAAGCATTTAGTATAGAAGTGTTTAGAATAGGTTTAAATATAGTATTATTTTAATTAGATATTTTCTTAGTTATTTTTTTTTATAGCAATAGCGAGGATTTAAGGGTTAATTAAGCATATTAACTTATTACTAATTATTACTATTTATATTTTAGCGTTAAAGGCTATAGCTAAACTTTTAATATAACCCAATTTAAAATAGTTTAAGTTAAAAAAAGTCTTCGAAGTGCTAAGTAAGGCATTACTTTTAAAAAAAGGGTTGCTTTTAACTACGCAGTAATATTTTTAAATACAAGGAAGATTAACACAATTCTTTTGAAAAAGGAATTTAAGGTGCCCTTAAATATAGGTATTTATTCTTGCACTAGGCTAATTGTAATACCTACGTATTGCATTTAAGTCTAGGTACTCTATTAAGCTTTCTTTAACTTTCTAAAGCGTGCTAATAATAACTAACGTTTCTTTTTACTTAAAATAATAAATAAGTTAATAATTAGCAAAAGCTTTTAACTTAAAGTAATAATAAGCGTTATAATTAGGATTCGCACAGCTATAATAAGCCTTAATAAACCTATTCTTGCGGTATTAAACACCATTAATAGTTATATAAACCTTATTGTTATTGTTTAATCAAGGTTTAAAGTTATTGTTGTATACAATAGCTAGGGCTTAAATAAAACTAACCGCTCTAAGGCTAAAGAGCTTTAGGTTATCCCGCCAAGCGTTATACAAACGGGCTTTTGCATACCTCTAAATCTTAGCAAAACTATTTCCTCTTAGCTGGAAAAACTTAATAATGTTAATTTTTATATTTGCAATACCCTTGGTAATATAGTTAATAGGATTATTCTAAGATATTATTTTAGCCGAATATAGTCTTTAATTAAGAATAAAGTAACTATAAGAGAACTATTTAAGATTAAAAATAAAACTAACATTATTAAAAGGGCAAATAAGTTAATCTTATAGGATAAAGCTAGTTTTGAATACATCCTGCCTAGTATATTCGATTTCTTTGTTAAAAAAATCTAAAAAAATAAATTTAAACTTAGGCTAAAGCATAGTTTTTAAATTAAAACTAGTATATCTCTTAAGAAAAAAAAACTTCTTTACCTAAAAGGGCAAGTACTTATAAAAAGGCTAAATAGGCGTAGTAGCTAGGTCTTTAGTATTACTAAAAACTTAATTATACTTAATAACCCTAGCTTTCCATTTACGTAAGTTATTACCTGGATTATCCTTATATAGCCCTTTAATTACCTTATTAAAATCCACTTGCATTAATTTATTATTCATTTTAAAGAAAGCAATAAGCTACTACTTCTAAATCTACTAGGTTCCAAGGCTAGTAGTAACCTAGTTAATTACTTTTGCAAGCTTACAAAAACTAGTATTCTACTTAAGCAGCGTTAAAAGATTATTTTTTAGGTATAAAAACTAGCGAGCTAAGTTTTTAATATTTAAAATAGCTTAAAATATATTAGTTCTATTAAACCTTTTCATACTAAGATTGTTTATTATAATAAAGGCAGCTTACGATAAAAGAATAGCAACTAGAGTAATTCTAGCTATATATTAGGCTTAATTAAATATTCCCTATAGCTATATAACTTAAGGTAGACGCATAAGCGAAAGTAAAAGTTAACTTTAAATGTTTTTAACCAAGTTATCGAGAATAGAAGGAATAGCTTAAGCAAGTTCTTTACCCTTATATTTAAAGCGCTTTAAAAACCAATCTCTACCTTGCTTATTAACATTAGTAAGCAGATTAAAAGAAGAAGGGTTATAGTACTAACCCTTATAGAGAGGAATCAAGATAGAGGAAGGCATACTTAATAAGCTCGACGCCTTAGTAAAAAAGAACAATTATTCCAAAATATCTTTAGCAAATAGGGCCCTAGGAGAAATAGCTACGAAAGGGTTTCTGGAGTTAGCTATTATCTTTAAAGGTATTTAATTAGAAAAGCGTAATATTTATAACTAAAGGTTTTTAAAGTATTTGTAGAATATAAAAAAGTATTTTTTTTTTAGTTGTTTAAGGTTTGGTTTATTAGGAGAATAAAAACTAAGAGTTCCTATTTATATCTAATAGTAATAATAGCCTTATTAAAACAAATGTATAGACTTAATAATTAATTTAGCTTTGCTAGTAGCTTGTTTATTTTATATTTCTTTTAGTTACTCGGGATTTTAAGCGTTTACAATAGTAGTTAAATTGTAATAGTTTTATAAGTTAGTAGTAGTTTTTAGCAACTACCAAACTACTATTTTATTAAGCTTTAATTGTTATTAAAGTAACATTGGATATATATTAGAAGTATTATACCTTCCTAATTAGGATTATCAAAGTGTTATTAAAGATTAAAGCCTTATTAAAAGCTTTAAATATTAAAAAAAGTTATTCTCGATAGTATATATATCTTTTAGCTAATAACCAAAATAGTTAAGAAGTATAGAGAGTATGCTGAAAAGGGAGTTTTTTAGTAAAAAACTAATTTGCGCTCTCTTTAGAACGAGTAATTCCTTACTAATAAAAAGGATCTATAGGCTTGATTTCGCTAATAGCGAAGTACTAATTATTGGCCTTTAGATAATTATTAAGGCCCAATAAAGGCAAAGAGAACAAACTATAGGTAAAAGCTGTTTTTCTAAATTTTTATTTTTATTAAACTAAAACAAAATAGCTAAAGAAACCTATATTTGATTTATAGGGCAGATACTAGTAAAAACGAAAACCTAACAGTGTTAGGTTGTTGCTTTGCTAGATGCCGCTAAAAGTACGTCTAACGCCGTAAAGGAAAAAAGAGGAAGAAAGTTAAATGGTGGCCCGGGGCCAAAAGATAGATTTTATACGCTTTAATTAGAGAGAATATGTACGGTATAGGGTAGAAGAAGAGATTAAGATTGTTGTTCTAAAAGCTTAAAAATCTACGCAGCGGTACAACTACTTATATAGCCCATCGGTGGTGGGTTTTCCCTGCGCCCTAGAACAATATATACTATTTTCTATATTAATCTTATTAATACTATTATAGTAATTACTAGTAGTATATTTATAACCATTAAACCTCTAATACTTCCTCTTAGTAGTAATAAAGGTAATAGTAATAATCCTAAAGGTTATTATTTATAAAAAAATAATAATAGTAATATAGAATTTAAAAATATAATCCTAAGTACCTTTAAGAAGTACTATAGTTATAGTAAAGTTAAATCTATTAAATACTTTACCCTTAAAAAAAGTAAAAACTTAACTAATAACTATTAATATTATTAAAATATAGTTAGTTCTAATATAAGTTAATATTAATATACCTTATACTTTATACTATATATATTATTTTTTAGCTAGTATTTTATAAATAAAAAGCTTAATTAAATATATACTTATATTTATTATTCTCTTAAACTAATATACTATTATAGTTATATTCTCCCTAAAGAAATCTAACCTTACTAAGTATTACCCTTAACCTAAAATAAATTCTACTTCTCTTTAACTTTTAGTATACTATCCTTAGCTTCTACTATATCTATTATTACTAACTTTTATTATAAAATAAAAGTTGAACCTACTTTATATAATTAGTAATTCTATAACTTTTGTACTAATAGCTATAAAAGGAGCTCTTTACTAAATCTTTATAAGTATAGTATATTTATTAATATTACTATCCCTTCTAGCTTTATAATAACTTTAAAGTAAAGATTAATCTAATTAAAGCTTAATAACCTAATTTATAATTATAGCTAAGTTCTAAAATATATATATAAGTAATAAGTAGTATATAACTAATAGCTAGCTATTTAAAGAGAGTACTATATAGCTTATTAAGTAAGTAAAAAGGTTACTACTATACTTAATAATATAGAGATCCTTTAAAAAGTAGCTATAAGTACTCTAAGTAATAATAATAATAATAAGTAGTTTAAATATAGTATTTATAGTATTTAATAGTATATCTAATTTTACTATAATACTAACCTAATTATTTATACCTTTTATATAAATATAAATAAAAATAATAATCCTTAAAGTAAGTATATTTTTAAGGTTTATATTAGCTACCTTAAGGAATTCCTATTAATAGAGTTTCTTTATATTAAAGGTAAAGACTATTAAAACTACTACTATAAATATACTTATAAACTTAGTTTTAGTAATAATAATAATAATATAGTAACTTTATTATTATCTAGAGTAAATAATTATTATTTTAGTATAAGTAGCTAGGCTACTCTAGTAAGCTAATAGGGTCCTTTATTTGAGTCTTAATACTAAACCTAGATATAATATAATATACTAATAATAAGAAACCTTAGTAATAGTACTATCTCCCCTTTCTTTATAAAAGCTAACCTAATATAAGGTAGTAACCTTTTAAATACTACCTTTTATAAAGGTAAATCCAAGCTATTAAAGAGTATAAAGTTATAACTTACCTTTAAAGCTATTATAAACTTTTATCTTTATTACTATTATTATTAATTTAGCTTAAGGATTATAAATAATATTTATAAGCTTTACTATAATATAGATAATACTAAGGCTTTTAGAAAGCCTAACCTTTATTTTACTTAAAATAATATATACCTTAAATATATACTATAAAAACTTCTAATACTAATATAAATTAAAAAGTAATACTTTATTTATATTTATATCTGTATTAATATCTACCTAGTTTATAGCTAGTAGTTTAAGTATAGTAAGTATTATATTAGCTTCCTTTATAATATAAACTCTTTCCTTAACTAGCTTCTATATCTACCTAAAGATATAAGCCTAATTATACTTTAACTAAAGAGCTTAACCTCTAACCTAAATACCCTTTATACCTTTAAGAAGAAGGTATTTATAT
>MAVT02001700.1:0-10516 GCA_001702395.2 Diaporthe helianthi
TGTTGGTTGGGTTGCATTCTCTAGCTAAAGGCCCCTTTGCGAGAGGGGCCTACTTATAGTAGTCTAGGTATGGTCCGGTTGCTCCTGCCAACGACACAAACATTTGAAGGGACTCTAGTGGGGCTCAAACGAACATCGATACCTGTTTTACGATGCTGTGTTTCTTTTGGTCTTTTGGCTACTGATATAATCTGCGTCCAGTCGACTTACCTAAGTAGGTATACAGCCGAGAGAAACCCTAGCCTCGGTCTTCCCTCAGCAGCCTTCTAAAGACCGAACGAAGTCAGCAAAACGCTTACGGTGTTTCGGACCTCGCAAGGAATACTATCAGCCTTTACAAGCCTGGCTCTGGACAACGTATTACATCCACGCGATGGGCTTCCATATCTTTGTGTTCTGGCCTTATCTCCTACAACCAGCGGCTTAGGAACTTTGAGGCTTGGGCAATCGTCAGCTCCTGATCCGACCACCAAGTTCTGGTACGCACTTCTAAGGTCAGCATTCAGAACGACCTCAGCACAATCTTTCGAAACTTAAGTTTTTCTTGCAGGGCGACAATGACGGCAATGGTGTCAATGGTTCTCAGGATTAGGTCCGGACACCAGACTCTGCCTTACTCGTACTTCGCCGGCGCATAAATGTCTAGATGACTTGGGAAATTCGGGGATTGTGCACCTGATGAAAGATGCCAGGGTTCGGCCCGGTCGAAGGTTGCCAGAACTCCCGACTTGATTGGCACCTGGGGTTGGGTACTAAAGCACATGTACCGTTGCCATATTGATTTTGAATAATACGTGCCTTAGTCAATATTCGACAAGCACAGGCAATTGGATTCGACAACCCAAGCATGTCTCTTCTTCACAGGGTCCTGGTTGCAATCGGCTTCCAATTCTCAATGCCTTTCTCGGTTGACACAAGCCACACTATTCCACCCTCCCAGCCTCCCATACTGTGAGATGAATCCCCAAGGGCAACACCGGCTTGCTTTACAACATCTTCAATTTCCTTCAGCTTGGCCTCATCGATGGGCATGTCGCCACTAAACGCACCAATGTCAACTCATACCAATTTAAAGTAAACCAGACTGACATGGAGCAGTGGAATAGTTTGGTTAACTCTGAACTTACTACATCAGACTGACATGAGGCCCAAAAGCCTCCCTCCACTCAGAAAGCCACGCCTGCGTCTTGGGCCCAACCTGATCCTCGCCCTCGACACCGCGCGCCCGAGAAATAGCGGCGACGTCCTTCGCACCATCAAACTCACACTTGAGGTAGCACTTGCGGAAGAAGAAGTCCTGCGTCTTGACACGCTCAAAACGCACTGCTACCTTGGAGGCTGTTGGGAACGGGATGCTGTCCAGCCATTTCTGGGGCTCGTCGCCGTAGATGCTGGGGTCGATGCCGGACGTGAGAGTCAGGTGTGGGGCAAAGTTGGGCGGGCGCGGGGACGCGTCTGGGAATTGGGCTGGGAGGGCGGTCTCGATGAGTTTGGTTATGGTTTCGTGGAGAGGGTGAGAAGGTGGTGGCGTTAGCCAGAGTGAGGAGCCTGGCATTTTGAGATCCCAGTTGACTGTTTGTTGTTGATGCTGATGAGCTCGAGGGGCTGGTGAAGGGGTCTCAGACTGACGACATCGAGACATCGTTCTCTTTGAGTGGACGTTGATATGTGAGAGGGGTTAGGGTTGGACCTGACATAGATCCCGGCTTCACCAAACAACAAACAGTGTCCCCCTTTTTTCAGCCATCAAAGACACCAAACATTAGACATACCTATGGAGAATGTCAAGCCACAGCCCAGAAAATCAACGTGCAAGAGCTCAAAGGGGTAGAATGTGGTATCACTCGAATAGAAGGCATTATCAGCGCATCATCACTCATTACTCGCACCATAGTGGCACCCCCCGCCCAGGCAGGCGAACATTGAACAATACCAACATTGAACAGTCTCAAGCCATGGTCCTCCTCCGGTCAGCCCTACCCTTCCTGCCTCTCTTCCGCCACCAGACCTTAATCTTCTTCCGCAGCGCCGTGTTAAACCCATACGTGAGCGCGTTGGCCAGCCCGACAAACTGACTGCTCGACTGCAGCGCCGCCAGCACCCTGCTCTGCGAGGTATGCCCCGTGGCCTCCAGGAACCGGTTGACCAGGCCGGGGATCCACAGGATCACGTACATGATGGGGTACGCGTTGAGCAGCAGCATGCGCTTGATCTCGCGCTCCATCTGCCGCGTCTGCCGCCGCTGCGGGAACTCGCTGGCCGACGTCGCCGTCGCGTCGAGCTTGCCCGTGTTGAGGGGCGCCGGTGGTCCCTTTCGGTTGGACGTCGTCTTCATCGTCGGTGGTTGCTGCTGGGCCCGTGTCTCCTCCTCGATGATGCGGTTGTGGATGTCGTTGTAGTCCTCTGGCTCCGAGTCCGATACCGAGTATACCGAGCTGGCCGTGCTCCGCCACGCCCTCTCTCGCCCTCCCGGCGTGAGCTCCTCGTCGTGGATGTCATCGTCCTCGCTGGTCCGCACGTATGCCGCCTCGGGGGCCGACATCTCCCACTGGTCCTCCAGCACCCTCGATATCCTCGACTTGCTGACCGTAGACAGCTCCGTGTCCTGGCGCTCTTCTTCCGCTTGCTCGGGGTCGTCGTCCATCCTGTTGAAGCCCTTGCGCTTCCGCCGCGAGCGCTCCGTCGCGCCGCTGAGGTCCGTCATGGTGGTGGTGACCATGGACCGGAAGTGCCGGTTCATGTACCACCACACAAAGACGTAGATGCCCGCCGTGAAGAAGATGATGGCGATGCGCCACCCGTGCGTCAGGGCGTACCGCAGCCCCGTCTGCGAGCTTACGATCCAGCACCAGTTGCCGCTCACGGGGCCCATCTTGCCCATGGACGTCGCTATCGTCGCCGTGATGAGCGGCACCACCCACACCGAGCCGCAGATGCCGATCTTGCGCCACCGTGACGCGTCGGGCATGTATGTCGTCCGCGTGATGGTCAGTAGCGTGACGAGCGCGATGACGAGAATGGAGAAGTCCGAGGCTTGCACCGACATCTGGCCGACGAAGCCGTTTATGGTACATGCCGTGCTTGGGTAGAGTGCATGTTCGCGTAGATATATTATACCCGATATTGTGTTGTTTAGTGTATTTACAAATTCTGTATATCATGTTAGCCTGCTTAACCAGAAGACATTCGTATTCAGTCCCCCAACATTGAACTCATTCACGGATGGATGTGTGTGTGGAATATGAGTGGTCTGTGTCCGTGGGTTGGTTGAGTCAAGAGGCACCTACCAGCCAGGGCCAGGTTGAAAACAAGAGCATGGCGAAAGGAACGTTGCTCGTGGCGGTAATATGCATATGATCCCAAGACGCATGTCGTCGCTATCAATGATATGAGGCTGCCCGAAAAGGTAATCGAGGACACTAGCTGATCGAAATCCTGCCTCGGATCCATCTTGATGGGTACGGGTATTACCACGAGACTCGAGTTGTGTCGATGAGGGTAGAAAGTAAGAGCGATAGCGTCACGCACGACAGACGAGTCGCTCGACCCTGCCGGATGGGACTATTGCCAATGCAAGTGAGTGACCCTCCACCAGAGTGGATCGTGGGGTCCTTCGTCCACCGGTCGAAAGTCAGGGGGGGGGGGTGTCACGGATGTCATGAAATTCGTGCCATCAGTTCCCAATTATCTCTCGTGGACAAGAATCAATGGTTCGCCTGGTTCGAGTTGGTTGGGTGGTGATAAATTCGACTCGCCAACAGTTTAATTCGGGAAAACGAAAGGAAAGAATGCTGGCAACCTTGGAAGCGAGCGAGCAACAAAGCAACAGAGACTGAACGAGGAGACAGCAAGCCGTCTTGCTCGATCTATCACTTGCAACCGACAAACCCGTGGAGCCAAGCAGGGCGCAGTGGAACCCATGCCCTGGACATTGCAAGTGGACCATGCTGCCATCATCAGCAGAACTTCCGAGCAATAATTATACAGAGGTTTTCTTTTCCCCGGCCGCACGTAAATATCACCACTGACTCGTGGTGCTCCTTGCACAACGATGTTTTCAGGGGTCGGCTCGGGCTCCAGCGTCGATCCCTGATCCGTAAATGTCCCGGCCGGCCCCAGTAGCCTGAATTGGCGAGGTGCCTGGGGGCCAAGTACTGGGATTGCTATTTCTGGCCTGCTTTGAAAAATTGAGTTTCATGCGAACTTGAGGGTTGGACGAAGCGCGCGTGCGTGGAACAATATTACAGTATAATAAAGAGGACATTGAAAGTACGTCCCCCGCACTTCTAAGTTGAGCAGGGAAGGGTTAGACTCGGCACCTGCTAGCTGGGGGGCTAAGCACAAACATCTCGAGCCCTACGGCTCGCTTTAACCAATGTTTAGTGAAGCTTATCTGGGTGTCGTTACACCTAGGTTTTGCCGTTGTAGGGCGAGCAGCCTTACTGACATCAGGAGGCTGTTATCGCCCTTCCCTAGGTACCTAAGTACCTTGACCTACCTACTTAGAGATAGTCTGACGAGCTTGCCGGGTTTCGCAACGGGCCTAACATGATCTGGGGGAAGTTCCACTGTATGGGTCCACAATGTCGCTCTCCTCGGTTTCAAAACTCTGGGGGCCACGAGGCAAGGGGATGACAACTTTGACAAGCTTCATAAAGTTTCAACCCATCCTCTCCGACACTCCGAGTCACCCAACTCCCCGAACTGACCAAGAGGAAGATCATGAGACCCCATTCAATGAGAAAACCCCGTCTGATGGTCGCCATTGGTTTGGAAAAGTTGGACCGGGGAGAACAGGGAGGTCGGGTGGATGTACTGCTAATTAGTCATATCGCTTTTCGCGTCTCAAGTTGCTGTCCGTCCCGACGTCGTGATGCAGCACTTGCAGCAACAACCAACAGCAACGACTCCAGGTTTCCGGATGAACTTCTAAGTTGCACGTGCGGCCGACCCTCGGCCATAGGACTGCTCGACCATAATTCGTAGCAGTGACATCCTGATACCGGGAGCTTGTCCTTTGCAACCTGGGACTGATGAGTGGACGTGTCGGAGGACGGCATATATTAGTCGGCAGGCAGGCCTCAGTGCTGCGCGAGTCGTTGATCAACTTCGGACTTTCGCACTCAAAACATGCCCCCTGCAGCCCATCTGAGGTGGAGTGGACTGTGCGGGCAGGCTGAAGCTGACCACATGTGCACCTAAGTGCGGCTGAAACTTATTTGAATCTTTACCCGGGGGTCAGACCTTCGGTTGCCCCCCTACGCCTGTGCGCCAGCAGTGAGTTCCTCCTACCTAGGTAGGAAGAGCGAACCCACGGGTATTCCGTATTTTTACGGAACCAGTAGACTCGTAAGCTTAAACCTTAAAGACACACGTGCAAACGAAACCATGTTAAGCTTTATAACATTGAAGGCAGTCGGTATTACATATAAGCAGCATAGGCTGGGAGGAAAATATTTCCGCGGGTTTTGTTTTGCTAACGATGGAGCACGCAACCTCCAAAAGTGGTTTGTATAGAATCTGCGGCCAGTTGTTGCAGCAAACTAGCTCGACACAGCTGAACCACTGTACAGACTCTGAGCCCTTCAGCATTCATATACCAGTATTCACCCTAATACACCAATACTTCATTGGTCTGTTCGCAGCAGTGCCAAGACTGTTGCGATGAGCCAACGCCTGTGCCAGACGTCGAGGTTATCAGTGGCTCACCTGTAGACGCCCGACATCGACGACCCTCGGGGAGGCAATCCTGCCGGTTGCGAGACGCAACTTACCTGGGTAACATTTGAACGTTACCTAGGTACTGTTCTTCCAACCCAATACCGTGGACCACCCACCTTCGGCCACCCCCACCTTCGAACCACGTAAATTTCGGCCACGCTATACAAAGTAAGGGTCTTTAACTTATACCCATTTACTCAATTCTACAATTATCACGAAGTTCTTATAGTTAATCTAAAGCTTTTTAATAGATCTATACATTCCAAGTATTAAATAGTATACTGCGGGGTTTACTAGCGGTATAGCCTAATAAAATCCCCTACTAATTATATACCTTTCAAAATAGTAACTCTTATAAATTAAGATTTACTTTTCTACTTTACCACTAATCTAAATACCTAGTATAGCGCCTAAAAAAAGCTATATAGTAAATTAAAGAACTATAAACAGTTCTAAATATACAATGCAGAATTTGTAGTTATAAACAAAGGCTTTACGCCCTATTTAGCAGCTAACTAGTTTAGCATACCTAAGTCTATACTATTAAAGTAAATAAAAAGCACTAAACCCTTAAATAAGCAAATATAGCTTACTTAACGTTTTTCTTATAACTAAAAAAAAGATATCGTTAAATAAATTCTTTAGTAAAAAAAATTAGGCTATATACTAAGTAGTTTCTTTATTCGTTCCCTCGTTACGTTAATCCTTAAAAAAAAAATAATACTTAGCCCCTAAATAAAAATTAGCTTAATAGCTTTAAAAAAAATACCTAGAGATTATTTTAAAATTAGGTAAAAAATAAAAAGCTATAAAGTTCTTGTTATTTAGTCCTAAAGCAATTAACTAGTATTTTAATAAGCTAAAGGACTTTAAATAAATTAAGCCTAACTTAATAGTTAATGTAAATAAAAGAGAAATTATAAAGAGCAATAGTAGGTTTACCTCTTACTCTTTTACTAGAAAATACTCTTTTTAACCTACTTTATTTATAGCCTATAATAAATTTATACTAGAAAATATAGAGAAATAGTTTATTACTATAAAAAAAACACTACCTAAGCAATAGTTATAGTTATTAACTTTATAACTATAACTAGCTACTATTTACCTTTTAGGCTTATATTTAAAGGCTTTAACCTTTAACAATAGTAGTTTATAAAAGAATTTAGGAAGATTATACTACTAGAATAGGGTTTTAAAGCCTCTTCAAACAGCTAGATAAGCAATAAAATTACTATTAAATAGCTTACTAGTATCGTTGTGCTAGCAATAAATAAAATCCAAAATTATAATAAATCCCGGGCTATTCTTTTAATTCTCAATAGCCATAATAGCTATAAAAGCGTTAAGTTTATAACTATATACTATAGGCACAATATTAACCTATTATAACTACTAGTATATACTTCTTACAAGTTATAGCCTCTCAATAATAGTATATTTAGTATACTTAAAAAAGTATTTAATAGTAAAACAAAAAAGCTATCTAGCTATACTAATTCAACTCCTATAGGCAAAATTAACTTTATTAAATACCTCCTTAAAGCTTATAAAGCTACAATAAAAAAAACTATTAAAAATACATTTAAATATACTAGAATATACCCAATATTACAAAAAAATATACTATAGTATTCAGAATACCATCTAGACCTAAATAAAGATCTTCTTAACCAGCTACAAAAGTTAGATTATAAGAATTCCAGTAATAAAGTTAACAATCAAACATCCACTAAGGGAGAAATTATTATGAAAAACTACGTAATATTACTAGCCCCTAGAGATAATTAAATAGCTAGATATAAAAAAGCTAAACAAGTTACCAATAAAATCAATTACCTATACTCTTAAGTAGCCCTACTTAAAAGAGAAAATATAGGCCTTAAAGTTAAAAAAAGGTTAAAAAAAAGACAAAACGCTATAAAGCTATACCCAACCCCAACACCGAATTTATAACTATATTTAAAATAAACGAGAAAAACCTTATTATAGAAGTACTTAAAAACAAGCTACAGCCTTAAAAACGCTATAAAGTTACTAAAGTTAAGGTTAAAGTTAAGTAGAAGAAAAATAAAGAAAACGTATTTAAGCTAAAGGTTTTAGAAAAAAGAATTAGATATAAAGGTTATGAAATTCAATAACTAAGTAAATACGATAATTAAGCAACTTCTTATAATTATTTTCATATAGCTACTAGATATATACTATTAGAATTAATTAAGTTATAGCTATCTAAATACCCTTACTTTATGTAGCGTAGTTAAAATTTACGTGGTCCGAAGGTAGGGGTAGCCGAAGGTGGGTGGTCCACGGTAATGCCTACCAGCTAGAGATTGCTAATATTAGTTACGGTCTTGGGTTTGACTGAATTTTGTTCAAATACCACCCTCCCCGGTATGTAGGTACAACACAGTAGAAAGTTAGTCGTCCTCATGGCGATTTCGCCGTCCGGATCACTCAAGGGTCACGATCACCGGACGGCAGTTTAGTCAACTGGTCCAGCTAACAGTTTTTATTTTCAGCGTTCCGTCGACAAGGGCTATGCTTCGTTCTCTGTAGCAACAGAAATCACGCTCTGCACATATCGTTGACAACCTTCGGACGTCGATCTTATATGATCCCCTCGGTCCCCACCACCTCGGTCTTGAGCCTTCGCTTGAGATTCAGCGCTATCTCTTGCACATGTGAGCCGCCCGCGCGGCAGCCGACGACTTTGACCTTTACGCAGAACTCGAAGTGTTACGCCGCAGGCTCCCCTTTCGACGGTTGCTCGTGCTGCGACTATCGAGAGCTTTCTGGCAGGCTGGGGTACCTAGGTAGGTTTCGGGGACCTCGGAAGCGTTCTAGTAGCTGTGGCTGATACTCATCGGTCGTGGTTTGTGACAGTGCCACCCCGTGATTTCGGCCGCATGCATGTGTGGACAAGAGTGTACGGCAGTCGGCTCATGGGTGTTTCCTCTCCTCCTGAAGTCCCACGTCTATGACGCCTGACTTGCTCCAGTTGTCGTTAATAAACGCAAGGGCAGCCACTTAGTGCGGCCATGGGGCCAAAGCAAGAGAACGTTGGAGCGTGGAGGAAACACAATGAGTGTGGATTTGTTTCGTTGGATGTAATGAGGTTTTACTCGTTGGCTGCCTTCCCATATGCTATCCAAAAGGTCCTAAAAACAACTACGCCAGCTTGCATAAAATACGTCCTTGCGCAAACACAAAACTGGAGGACAAAAAAAAAAGAAAGAAAAAACTTATTCTGGGACTTCTCTTGTTGCTTGCACCCTCTTGCTCGACATCCAAGCCGGTCAGTCAACACCACCGTCAGGAGCGATGCTCCCTAGCCTCGTCTGTGCGGGACTGCGGCCACGTGCCCGTAGAGACGGGCTTTGCAAACGCTAGGTCTCTGAGCGTTTACCACTGTATGAAGGGACCGTACGCCTTCGGGTTGTCTACGGATTAAAAACAACACGACCACTCAAACCAAAGCCGTCGACGGTAGACAGACACGAGCTTTGCCCAAGTGTGTCTCACCAACCTCCTATTACACATTCTCTACTAACATTCCCTCCTATATGACATTTTCCTATGGGATTCGCTTCTATACAACAGAGTTCTAAAGAGGAACTTCTTATAGAAGAAATCGAGATGAGGATGTATAAGGAAAAATTTAATCAACAGGAACTCTGATATGATATTGGATTGATTTTAAAGGTGTACTTGTGGTATGTTATTAGTATATGTCTATAGCTGATTTCGGTTGATGTTAGTGTGGAGGATTTAAGACCTTAGTGCGGCAGCCACTACTACACCAACGTTTCATCGCCCTTATAAAAAGGGGTCCTTAAGTAACCACCTAAATTCCTTACTTCTACTACTTAAAATAAGCAATATAATATAGTTTTTACCTTTATAAATTATAAAACTAAAGTCTTAACTAACTTCTTTTTCTTTTATACTCTATAATTTATATTTTTTAAGTATTCTATAATATTTAATAACTAAGGAAAACTTACTTTTACCTATAATATATAGCCTTTGTTTATTACTCTTTTACACTTCTATATATAAATATAAAGTTTATAGAACTAAATTAATTTAGATAATTAAATTAATATAGTTTAAAATATTTTTTAAGCTACCTACCCTTAAAGTAATTATAGCTAAAAAAATAAGTTCTATATACTAAAATTTAAAGCCTTATATACCCTATAGAAAGTAGCTTTTATTCTTTAATAAAGCTCTACTCCGAAATTACTAGCGCTTACTATTTTATATAATAAAGCTATAAAAAACTACTTTAAAGAATAATATAAAGATTACTCTTTAAAAGCTACTTATTAAAGCTATTATATAAAAGGGTTTAATTTTTTAAATTAGTGGATTAAAGCGTATATAGAGAAACCTCTACTAGTAGCTACTATATAAATTATAGAAAAATAAGATACTATAAATAATACTTATACTCTTATAAGGATTTTTTAAAACCTTATAGTACTTATAAAAGCTAGTATAGTATCTACTATTTTAAATAAATACTAATAAATACTATAAAAAGCTTAATAAATAGGATAAAGCTTAAAAATCTAATATATACAATACTAAAAAGCCTACTTAAATATACTCTTATATAATCTATAAAAAGTCATTAATAAGCCCTATACTTCCTAAGAGTTCCTATATATAGTAAAAACTATATTTTAAGTAACGTAGGCTAGAGTTGTAATAAACTCATTATATAAATTTTAAACAAAGTTTTTAACCCCTAGTTAATTATCTAAAGTTATAGAATATTAATAAAGTA
>MAVT02001701.1:0-10501 GCA_001702395.2 Diaporthe helianthi
ACTTTATATTTAATAAGAAAAGTTAGTATATTACTAGCTATAAGTACTTAGTTTAGATTACTAAAGTCTTCTTATTAAATATAGCTTTAGTAATATCTATATATTTACTATATATCTCTATCCTTATTTTTAGCTATACTATAGTTTTTACTATTAAAGCTTTCCTTTAGTATTACTATATTAATATTATTACTAATTACTAATTCTTACTAAAAGACTTTCTAATATACCTTTATATCCCTAAAAGTAGTAGACTAAAGCTAACTTATATTTAAGTACTAGCATTTTATTACCTTAAAGTTCTCTTCTAAGCTTATTATTTTTTTAATCTTTTAGTTATAATCTATACTAAAATAGCTTAAGAAGGTAAGAAATCTCTTATACTACTTTTTTTTAATATTATACTTTATCTTTAGTTGCTTAACTACTTATAGTAGGTTTAAGTATTTATTTAATAACTTACTAACTAATTTATTTTATAAAGGTATTTATTATAATAGGTTTAATAGGTTTAAAAGCCTATTAGACTTAAAGTTCCTTAATAGCTCTATAAAGTATTTTATTTATAACTTAGTAAGCCTTAAAGTAGTTTTCTAAGTAGTTAAAAGAGAAGATACTATTTAACTACTTAAGGGGTATTACTATTTACTATTAATAAGCCTAGTACTACTATAGTTTTCTATTTTTTAGTAGCTATCTAAGTTAGTAGTATAGTTAGTATTAGATTTAGTTAAAAAAGAGCTTAACTAATAGGTTTATTAGAAAAGTTAAGAAAAGGCTTAAAAGGGTTACTATTATAAGGCTCTAATAGTACTCTTTTATCCTCTAATAAGGTATTAGTATATAAATCCTCCTCTTTATAATTATTCTAGTTATTATTAATACTATTACTAAGATTAGTAATAGGGGATTTAAGCTTAATATTTATTATAGTAGCTAGCTAGTAAGTATACCTAGGTATTAACGTTATTATATATAACTTATATATAGTATAAGATAACGATTTTATAGCTATAGTAGTAATAATATTAATTTCTCCTCTTCTAACTAGCTATACTAGATATAGAAGGCGGTAATAGCTTCTAGCTCTAGCGAGTAACTTCTCTTTAGATACTAAAATAGGTATAGTGGGCTATATAAGCGTCTTGGCGATGAAAGTTACTAGCTAGGGGTTGGGACTATACTGAGATTCTAAAAGAATTACGCCCTAAGTGCCAGGGGCAGAACAAGCGGGCGGAGCGCCGGCGCGCTTCGTCTTGGGGACGGCCTGGCAGTATGGGGTGGTTCCGATGTTGGAGCACTTGCTGCCTTCAGGGCAGGGCCCGATGGTCTGTCAAGGGCGTTAGGTAAGTTTTGCTTTCATAATACTTGTACGTTTGGATTGGGCCTGGATTTTTACGTACCACGAGCTTTCCAGAGATATCACATTGTTCGATGGATAGGCTATCCTTGGAGCAGACTTACTGGCCGAAGGTGCACTGAGAGTGGGCTGGGACAGCCATGGCCGCAGTGGCGAAGGCGAGGATGGTGGTGAGAAACTGCATTTTTGTTTTTATTTATGAATAAATGTTGCGGGTGTGAGTTTGAATTGTATCTTGGTGAAGATAGGAATACTGTTTGATGCTTCTGGTGCTCAAGTGATGATGAATGAATGCTCATTTGACGGTCATAAGTTCCCATTTATATATCTGCCCATCAGCTGCGTACCATCATGATCAGACTTAGACAGAACATCGGTACGACTACCCCAGCATCGAAAATAGAAATAAGTCGGTAGAGCTAGCGAGGCTGAGAATGAAGCAGAGCCGAAGAAGCTACTAGATAACTCCGGGTTACGGCCGCCAGCCAAGCAGGGCAATGGAAACAGATTCTCCCCATCTGGCGAATTGTATCAGAGCTAGTCACAATGTGATCGTGAACTAAGCATTGAAAAACAGCCCAATACATGCTACGTAGCATCTCACTGACCTTATTCGTGGCTGAGCACTACTCGACTGACGGACGCCCCAGCTGCCCGGAAGTCGGACGACTCAGCCCTGCCAGCAGATACCCGACGAAGGTCAAGCGTTAGACTAAGCTTATATCTGACAGACGAGGCGGCCTTGGATTTCGTAGAAGCAGACCAAGTACGGCGCCTTAACGCCAGCTCGCGGGGCGGGGCGTCCGATCTAAACCAGAACTATCGAAACTTACTGACAAGCGCGACATTTGGCCGCCCTCTCTTCAACGCCTTCCAACGGCCATCATCGTGTTCACCACGAGCCTGATGAGCTTGTGGAAACTTGAACAAAGACACACACGAACAACCTCTCGTAATCTATTCCAGCGCATCTGCCTAGCATTGGGCGGGGGGGGGGGTGACGATACGAGACTAAAGCAGCTGATCTCGAGCTGAGCCAGGCAAAGGGTAACATCCCGGGCTGAGGCGTGAGCCACACTGCCGGTAGCGCTTATTATCCGCCAGTTCTAATATCTGGGGTAAACGGCCCTGCACAACATGGCCTGATGAAAAGACATCATGCGTTTTTGATGCCCCAATCAGAAAAGCAAACAACGACAGACCGGCTGTTGCTTACTAGGCCCACAAAGCATCACGTCTAGAGCAAAAATCATGCTGGCCGCTGGTGCTTTCTCAAAATGACGGACACAGCCAGCGGACAGACTTTCCTGCTCAAGGCGCCCGTCAGCTACCGGGCGACCTGATACGAGCTGAGCATCTCTGAATCTGTGGCGCTGAAAAGAATCTGGGAGGCAACCGGGCCTGGTTGTCATGGTCAGACTCTGTGGTAGGTCAGCATTCAGATCACTCAGCCCGTTTTAAAGTTGTCCCATGACTAGAAATGCAGCTCGAGGGCGCCGCAACCATGTGAAGGTCAGTCACTACACGGTAAGTTGGCGGAGAGTAGAGCAATGTGAGATAAATTATAGTAGACGTTTTGCTGTACACCTCACATTCTGATGCTGTTAGAGTTAGATCGTGATACGCATTGCGACCATAACTATAACGCGTAGGTCATGAGCCTGTCCCAGTCGTTGCTACCAGGCTCGCCCGTGAATTCCTCTACGCCGCTCTTGGTCTCCACACAGAGCTTGTCCCCTTTGAAGTATGTCAGAGCACCTCCCTTCCCATCTCCCCGAGCCGTAATCCGGTAAAGAGGCCCTTCGGAGTGCACCTTTCTCCGCTCTGGCATGAACTGCAGGTCGTTTTCTTGACACCAATCCTCCACAACATGACGGAAGGACCGTTCCACTTCCTTTTTGGTCGGCTCGAACGGGCTGGCGTGGTGCTTTTTCTCCCGGTGTGACTCTCGCTTGTGGGGATGATGCCCATTGGTTTTGGTGGTTTTCTGCCGCGCGGTGGCTTGGCTATGTTCCGGTGGAGGCAGAGCTGTTGAGGGGTCCTGATTCAAGTCGAATAGCTCCAGTGCGTGCTCAATCATGTGAAGACCCCTTTCGAACTCGGACGCTATCGAGGGGATGTCGTCGATTCCAGCCAAAGCCTCATCATGCCACCACTCGCACCACTGAGCCACATCTTCATAATTGACCGTCTCCATGACCAGCCATTGGTAGAGAATCTCATGCCATTTCGGGAATACCTCCGCGGCGATGACCTCAGCAATCATGGTGGGCGAAACGGGATCTAGCCAATCCAGGACGGCGGTGAGAACGTCAGTCTGTTGGTCCGAAGGATTCACATCGAAGTTCTTGCGAATGTAACGCGCCATATTTGGCAGAATGTGATTCAATACGAGCGGTGTCCACTGGTCGGTGCGGTCGGTGCGCAAGATGTCGCGCCATTCCCGCAAGCCCGGGATAACCCCACGGTTGAATTCCCACACATCAATGAGCTGCCGGAACTTCCTTTTCACGTCTGCAACAAGACCCGTTGAGGACTTGGGATCAAGGTGGTGCTCCGGGAGATATTGGAACCAGGGGAAGAGCCAAAGGTGTGGCAGGTTGTGTTGCTTCTTCCTCTTGGGCTCCCATTTGGCGATTGCTTCGTCAAGTCTCCTGATGATGTCTTGTTCCAGCAATTGCGTTTTGAGGAATCCAGGAAGCACGTTGTGCCAAGCCTCGAACAAGGCGATTAGTGGGTCGGCATCCCGCACATTCCATTCCCGCACCGCACGTGAGACATGAGGCAGCCAAAGCTTGTACATCATGCTCTCATAAGGTGTTGCTGACGATCTCATTTGGGGCAGAGGTGCGGATTTGTTGAAGCCAAGCAGCTCCTTGATAGAGCCCAGGTCATGTGCGTATTGGGCTCGCGCATCCTCTAAGGGGTTCCAGTTCTCAACCATATCCTTCATAATGGGTTGGATGGCCGCGACTGCGATGGAAGCCATCTCGGCTTTGACCTCACGAAGCGTGAGATCAGAAATAGATTGGTCTGCCTTGCGCAACAGCGATATGACTCGGTCCCATCGCTGCTTCGTGTGGTCACCACCACTGATCATCACCTCGTCCTCATCCTCGAGGTGCGTTAGCTCATCGAAAATAGCCGCGGTGGCTTGTTGACTTTCGACTGATTTCTCCAGCTCTTCGAGCTCCTGCGCCTCCTGGTGCAATTGCAATTCGGCGAATGCTTTTCGCTCCTGTAGACCCTGCCACTCCTCGAGTATGGCCATAAAATCGTTTTGGGCTCGTAGCACCAACTTCTTTGATTGAAGATCGCCCTCTTCTTCTGTCGTGCCAGCAGTAGGAGTCATCAGACCAGACGACGAGGTCAACAACTTCTTGCCTGGCCCTGTAAGATCCAAGATCGGCGTAAATGCGGCGGGTATATCCAGCCCAGGGGCTGCTTTCTTGATCTCCTCGATTGTGGCGTACTTGGGTTTCTGTCGTCTCGGGGTGCTTGCTGCACTTCCACTGCCGCTCTTCAAACCTCCTGTTCGGGCTTTCCTCGAGCGCTCTACCTTCTTTTTCTTTTCCTCCTCGTCGGAATCTACCACAACCTCTCCTCGAAGCTTTGCCTGTCGCTTCTCCTCTTGCCTTTCGGACGCTGTCTTTTCTTTCACTGCGCCGAGACCAACCTTCTGGGGGCGCAGGTTTGCTTCGATAACAACATTTCGACCTTGTCCCTCCTTTCCCAGACCGGTGCCTTCTACAAAGCCCATCTTTGCCATCATACGCGCGCCGAATGATTTGGGGTTGACCTTTGTCTTGCCATTTTTCGAGGAGAAGGCGCTCGGCATGGCCTTTTGAGGTCGGCTAGGTGCGTCATCGTTGTTGACCTTCAGGACAGGCTCATTAGTAGAAGAGGGCGTGAAACCCATCCCGAGAGGCTGAGCCGTGCCTCCAAAATTGAACGCCCTTTTCGGTGCCTGGTATTGGTTTTGACGCGATGGCGATTCTCGCCCGCGACCAAGTCCAGCTGATGCGCCGTAACCCAGTCCAATTCCCGGAACCGCATCTTCTTCCTCTTCGTCCTCGACATCTTTGCCCCGATTCATTTGCAAGAAACTGGCTCTTTCTGGCTCCTCTTCGTCATCCTCGTCTTCTGCCGCGGCCTCGTTCTCGCTGGGCTTGTTTGCATCGTCGGCGGACACAAAGCTCATGCCTTTGTTCCGGAGGGTCTTCCTCTTCCATCGTTGACCTGGCCTGTCATCTTCACTCTCCGAGCCAAATATACCAAGCGCTGCGCTCTCCTTGGCATCGCGACCGGTCCGTCTCCGCTTGCGAGGGTTGAAGTCGGCGAACTCGTCGTCGTTGGGATTTGTTGACGGAATTCGAAAGTCTTCGTCGTCGTCCTCTTCTGACTCGGACGAGGAGTATTCCGCCGCCGCGGCCTTCATCTTTGAAGGATCGAACGCGCGTGTTGGATCCATGGCGACAGGTCGCGTGAAGGTGCCGGTGAGGTGCGACGCGGCGCAATGGGTGTCGTCAGAAGACGTGCAATCAAATTGCCGTCAAACTCGCCCCATCAAACTGCCGTGGTTGCCTTCCCAGAAAATCCTTATCTTATCATGGCTGTCTCTGAGTCAGCGGGTGGGCCTGGCCAAGTGTTGCCCCGTTTTATTAGTAGTGGCGGTGTTAGTGATTGGAACGGCAATGACTGCCTTTTCGCTGCTTGGAATTCTCTGGTTGAAAACTACACGTTTGAAACTTTCTTTTACAATATATTGTACGGTATGATCTCTGACTTATCCAATGGCAAATGTCTTGGAGCCAGAACTCCCGTAAGCCAAAAACCCGGGTCAAAATTTGTGTCTCCTCCGAGCAACGTTCACCGTCGAATTCTTAGCAAGACTTCCGCCCAAACCTGCTGTGTATGCTAGATTCCACGCGAGACTCAAGCCGTCAACAGAAGACCCATTCACCGACTGCTGCAACATAAAGTCATAGCTCTCCCTTGCGCCCTCGACATCCGCGATGGCGAGGTTGACGTACACATGACCCACGAATCCGCCCCCGGTCAAAAACCCCGACTTGTTCCCGGCAAAATACTGATCCCATTCCTCGCGGACAAACGCTGCCTTGCGGGTGTACGCGCTGCTGGGGTTGATCGGCAGCATGTGAATCCCCTGGACGAATGATATCTGGTCTCCAAAATACGTGGTGTGGTTGACCAGCCTGTCGAACAGGATACCTGCGACCCTGTTGCCGATGAACTCGGGCGGCTGGACCGTGTTGTTGCTGTCGAGGAGGTAATAGTTCTGTAGTGCCCGCGCTGTGATGGCTAGCTGCAGGTTGCCGCGTGCCTCCATGACCGGGTCACCGATGACTCGCGCCCACATCTTGATGGCGTAGGTCGAGAAGGCGTCCTCGGCCGACGACTCTTGGTCCTTGCCGTTTTCAGACTCGAGCACACCCCTGGCCCAGCTGTGGCCGTGGTACCAGTCAAAGGAACGAGAGAAGGGGAAAAACGGATCTTCTGCTGACGGGTTGGCCCAGTCGCGAATCAAGGTGTTGACCCAGACCTTGTTGGCAGAGTTGTTTCTTGTCAGCCAAGAGGGGTCGAGGTAGCCAAGTATTGCCGCAGTGTAGACGTAGTAGCCGTAATGGAAGTTGTGGTCGTTGTAGTATGTGTTGCCAAAGTCGATCAACGAGTCATTGTTTCCATATGATGCAGTTGAGCAGACTCCGCCCCATACTGTGTCGTATGCCAGAGGGTTTGGCTCCAGGTTTTTCACATATCTATCGAAAGCATTTTCCAGCTTTCGGAGAGACTGTGTGGAAGTTGACGTGTCTCCGGCGATATTGCTGGTTGCGTACAGTGATCTGGCGTATATTGAGAAGGCAATGCCTGAGAAATACTTGGACGTCAAGTTTGTGAGCACGGTAATGTCCCTCTGGAGCTCAAGCTTTCCAGCCGACGAGACAGCAGATTTGGCTCGTTCGGAAATCGTGCCTCCGGGAGCACCAGCAGAGCCAACAGAACCAAAACGCGGAGACCATGGGTCAAATCCAATATCCGCCGGCAGGTCGTTCTCCACCATGGTGAAAGTATCTGTAAGGACGGCGGTGGCAATCCCTTTCGTTGTGCTTGCTAGAGTGATTGAGGTCATCCGGCTCGCTGTCTCCTGGTCAAAAGATGCGACATGATGAGGCAACGCAAACATGAGGAGCTGTTGTTCAGTGGCGCCTTTTTTCAACCATGAGAAAGAGTACGTTCCAGAGCGGCCAGATACGGATCCAGAAACTTTGCCTGTTTCTGGATAAGCCCCGGCTGCCTTATTAAACACAGAGAGCCCATTACTACCAACTGGATTCTTTGCGACCTGCACGATCCCTTTGAAGCCTGTCGGTCCAACTATTGTCTGCCTATCTAGGAGTTTTAGTGTGGGCTGGGAAGAAGTTGAGTCTGATCCCGTGATGTAGATCAGCCATGTGGATTTGTCACTGAGCCTTGAACTCCATCCATGTACAGTTGCGGCAGAGCCCTGGAAGACGACGCCGAGCTCGGTGATGTTGGAAAACCGCCGCTGAGACTGTACCAGTACACTTGCTCCATTGTAGATACCGGTCATGAACGCCATACCCTGAACAAGGGGGAAAGAGATGAGCGGCTGCGCTGATCTGCTTGGTGCGAGATTGACATTGACGGATTCTGCCGTGAGGTTATCAATTGTCAGCACCGTGCCGTTGCCGAGTTCTTTTGCTGAAAGTGAGAGTGATTGTCGAAAGAATGTATCGTCGAATGACTCGACTGGATCTCCTGGGCCATAAATGAAGTCTTCGCGGTCAGTGTGTGAGATTGAAAGACCACGGCCCTGCAGAACATTTCTTTTCGGCCACCAAACCGAGTAAGGGTGTACCCAAGTCCGATTGTCTTGAGCATTGGCGAAGAAGCTGGCGTAGAACTTGTTGGTTTGGAGTGGACCTTCCTGCACTACTCCGACCGGTAGTTGAGGATGGTCGTCCCGAGAGGGTATAGTCGCCGGCGGTGAATCGAATGACATTGGCGTAAAGATATCCGCAGCTACCGGGGCATCTTGTGCAGCTCGAGGGTGCTGGTGTCCATGGCTGTCGAATAATGCTTGCACGAACATGATCTGAAACAAGATCAGAGTCGCGCAGGATAAGAATCTGAGAGCCATGGTTATTAGGGCGTTTGGAAAAGCGACGGGCTAGAACTTTAGAAGATGAAAACTTCCAGTGAGACTCAAAAGAATGACTGATTCCAACTAAGAAAGATATCCCATGGAATGAAATGAAGCAAAAAAATGGACTACAACCCAGTATATGAACAATTGCAAACGCTCGCCATGGTAGACAATTTCTGGAAGTGCCTATATCACAATGGTTTCGAAAACATGAGATGTCTTGCCGGGGAGAGTTGTGGTGATTGTTCATCTATCTATCGTCGTGGGGGGGGGGGGACGTTTGCATGGCAAGTCAACTCTATTTCCAGACCAGCAAGGAGTACGTACCACAGGATTTGCGCGCCCCCTACTAGCATATTGAAAAAGATGTAAATGCGGAAAGGGGTGAGTTGCCCAGCTGTTACGGTAATATCAGGTTCAGGCTCAAAAACAAACTATAATACTTCTACGTATGGATCCAAGACTTGTCCGTCATCTGCACAGGCATCTAGTTATGTGTCTGTTGTACACAGTACGGATGATCTCATCTCAGTGTCCCTAGGTATTTTTGATGTGGTGTCACAAAAACCCCAACAACTGGCAATGCGGCCACGTCGATGTTGCGGGAGGTAACAAATGGCAAAACCAACCGCATCAATGAATGCCGTCGGTTCCTTCAGAGGCTTGTTCAACAGCGCGCTTGCGGCTGGACCTGTTGTTTCAACTCACTCCCATCAACGTAATAGCTAGCGAGAGACCGCTGGGTATATGGGAACTGTCCCACGCCTAGGAGGTCTCGTAGGCGAGTAAGCTTTGCTGATCCATGAACCCCTTTTGTCGGCCAATGCACGTGGTACGTGCCGAGGCGTGTTCCGAACAGCGTTGCACGTTGCATGTATATTTCAGGATGAGATCCTGGAGTTAGATATTATGCACGGTCTTTCTTGTCCAATTAAAGTCAATAGAGTTTCTTGGTTGATGTGTAAGTAAACCTTCCTCGGGCAGGTTAAAGGGAATCTGTGCATTATCCCTGGAGCAACTTAGAAGCCCCTGACTAGTGAGCACCCTCCTGAAGTCTGTTAAGTGCCCAGGTGATGAGGATCAATCTTAAAACACACCTTTTCCTCTCTACAATAGGTGTACAAGAGTTTCTAAATGGCCGACTGGGGTAAATGGGTGTCAGGTTGAATGGGTACACAAGCAGAGTAAATAGAACACGTAGCGCGATAGTAGTGTATTCGTAAGTAAAGACCACTAAACTTAGGAATTCTTCTCTTCTTCTCTAGCCCTCGTCTTTCCCTTCTTTTATAAACAATTAGTCCTCGCCCTCTCGCTCCTAAGCGGCTCAAAAGCAGCGCTAGTTATTCGTTTTAGCTTCTTTTCTATAGCCTTATCCGTAGGCTTTTCTATACACTTAGACGCATTCGCTTATAATTAGCGTTAGCGCAATATATCCCTTGCAACTACAATTTAGTATTTAATATACTACCCCCTTTTTTAAGCTTTTATCCCTAGAAGCTACTTAATCGCAGTATTAGCGTTATATAGAAAAAGCGATTAATATAACAATAAAGGGAAATAAGCTAGAAAATAATAGCTAAAATACTATAGCTTATATTATAGGAGTAGTACAAGTAGTACTATAGTGTAGTTTTTAAAGGTATAAGCGTAAATAGTTATTAGTATTATACAAAGTATTGTATAATTAAATGTATTATTTTTTTAAATAGCTTATTAAGCTAAATAGCGTTATTATAGTTGCTTTTTAATAGCTTCTTTGCTTAAATATTTAACTTCTCGTTTTCCTATAGTTATTTCTTTCTTTTTTTCTTTTTTTCTATAAACACTTGTAGATTTTTCGTAAGTTATTCCCATAGGTGCAATATACGCAGCGCGCGCGTAGCGCTAACGCAAGTGCATTATAACTATAGCTATAATTACACTTATAACTATATTTATAAATACTACTAGAA